>OY998166.1:50627551-50687551 GCA_963921995.1 Oxystoma pomonae
ATTTTAATTTTAATTTTAATTTTAATTTTAATTTTAATTTTAATTTTAATTTTAATTTTAATTTTAATTTTAATTTTAATTTTAATTTTAATTTTAATTTTAATTTTAATTTTAATTTTAATTTTAATTTTAATTTTAATTTTAATTTTAATTTTAATTTTAATTTTAATTTTAATTTTAATTTTAATTTTAATTTTAATTTTAATTTTAATTTTAATTTTAATTTTAATTTTAATTTTAATTTTAATTTTAATTTTAATTTTAATTTTAATTTTAATTTTAATTTTAATTTTAATTTTAATTTTAATTTTAATTTTAATTTTAATTTTAATTTTAATTTTAATTTTAATTTTAATTTTAATTTTAATTTTAATTTTAATTTTAATTTTAATTTTAATTTTAATTTTAATTTTAATTTTAATTTTAATTTTAATTTTAATTTTAATTTTAATTTTAATTTTAATTTTAATTTTAATTTTAATTTTAATTTTAATTTTAATTTTAATTTTAATTTTAATTTTAATTTTAATTTTAATTTTAATTTTAATTTTAATTTTAATTTTAATTTTAATTTTAATTTTAATTTTAATTTTAATTTTAATTTTAATTTTAATTTTAATTTTAATTTTAATTTTAATTTTAATTTTAATTTTAATTTTAATTTTAATTTTAATTTTAATTTTAATTTTAATTTTAATTTTAATTTTAATTTTAATTTTAATTTTAATTTTAATTTTAATTTTAATTTTAATTTTAATTTTAATTTTAATTTTAATTTTAATTTTAATTTTAATTTTAATTTTAATTTTAATTTTAATTTTAATTTTAATTTTAATTTTAATTTTAATTTTAATTTTAATTTTAATTTTAATTTTAATTTTAATTTTAATTTTAATTTTAATTTTAATTTTAATTTTAATTTTAATTTTAATTTTAATTTTAATTTTAATTTTAATTTTAATTTTAATTTTAATTTTAATTTTAATTTTAATTTTAATTTTAATTTTAATTTTAATTTTAATTTTAATTTTAATTTTAATTTTAATTTTAATTTTAATTTTAATTTTAATTTTAATTTTAATTTTAATTTTAATTTTAATTTTAATTTTAATTTTAATTTTATTTTAATTTTAATTTTAATTTTAATTTTAATTTTAATTTTAATTTTAATTTTAATTTTAATTTTAATTTTAATTTTAATTTTAATTTTAATTTTAATTTTAATTTTAATTTTAATTTTAATTTTAATTTTAATTTTAATTTTAATTTTAATTTTAATTTTAATTTTAATTTTAATTTTAATTTTAATTTTAATTTTAATTTTAATTTTAATTTTAATTTTAATTTTAATTTTAATTTTAATTTTAATTTTAATTTTAATTTTAATTTTAATTTTAATTTTAATTTTAATTTTAATTTTAATTTTAATTTTAATTTTAATTTTAATTTTAATTTTAATTTTAATTTTAATTTTAATTTTAATTTTAATTTTAATTTTAATTTTAATTTTAATTTTAATTTTAATTTTAATTTTAATTTTAATTTTAATTTTAATTTTAATTTTAATTTTAATTTTAATTTTAATTTTAATTTTAATTTTAATTTTAATTTTAATTTTAATTTTAATTTTAATTTTAATTTTAATTTTAATTTTAATTTTAATTTTAATTTTAATTTTAATTTTAATTTTAATTTTAAATCGGGGTACAGCTTACGCGGGGTGTAACTTAAATTTTACAGATTCACACAGCGTTCCTGTACTTTTCCATAACTTAGCCATTTCCTTATAAAATCTTTAGCTAAAGACATAGAGGGTAGAATTCAATTTCTCCCTGTTAATAAAGAAAAATATATTTCGTTTACAAAATATATAGAAAATACCTCTGTTAAATTTAGATTTATTGTTATCACTTTATGGCTTCAAAATTAGATGATTTGGCTTCATTTTTAGACGATTCAAAAAAAAGTATTACAAAATGTTTTTATAAGGAAGAGGAAAAGTTTAAATTGGTTACTCTGTTGGTTGCAGATTTTGCCCTGTTTGCAATAAAATATTTTGTTTTTGTCAAAAGTCAGTTGAGGTCAGTGAGGCCAAATCTGAATATAAAAAATTATTTTGTTTTGAAGACATGCCCTTAACATAATTTTTTATTTAATAAATATATTTTTACTAAAAATAAATTTTTGTTTATATTTTAGATCCACAAAGACTGTGTTCTTTGTCGTAGAAACGTAAACCACAGCTTAAGAATGTGCAAGTTCTGCTTGTTGGAGTTTGCAATCAAACACGTTGAAACGAGAAATCTGGGTGCCAAATTACTGCTTAAAAATTATGGTTATAAAATGGTATTTCAATAAATCAAAAGATTTACCAATTATTTGTTTTATTTCATCATTATTTTTTGTTTCAATACTGATAGGGGATCAGAGGTCAATTAAATATAATTCAAAAATAAATCAAAGCAAATAAACATGTTATTTTTTTTTGTCGCTGATAAATTTATGAAAAACAAGTTCATAGGTTATCCGTCTTTGTTCTAAATTAGCTCATTAGTAAGCTTTACGTTCAATTTCAATTTCAATTTCAATTTCAATTTCAATTTCAATTTCAATTTCAATTTCAATTTCAATTTCAATTTCAATTTCAATTTCAATTTCAATTTCAATTTCAATTTCAATTTCAATTTCAATTTCAATTTCAATTTCAATTTCAATTTCAATTTCAATTTCAATTTCAATTTCAATTTCAATTTCAATTTCAATTTCAATTTCAATTTCAATTTCAATTTCAATTTCAATTTCAATTTCAATTTCAATTTCAATTTCAATTTCAATTTCAATTTCAATTTCAATTTCAATTTCAATTTCAATTTCAATTTCAATTTCAATTTCAATTTCAATTTCAATTTCAATTTCAATTTCAATTTCAATTTCAATTTCAATTTCAATTTCAATTTCAATTTCAATTTCAATTTCAATTTCAATTTCAATTTCAATTTCAATTTCAATTTCAATTTCAATTTCAATTTCAATTTCAATTTCAATTTCAATTTCAATTTCAATTTCAATTTCAATTTCAATTTCAATTTCAATTTCAATTTCAATTTCAATTTCAATTTCAATTTCAATTTCAATTTCAATTTCAATTTCAATTTCAATTTCAATTTCAATTTCAATTTCAATTTCAATTTCAATTTCAATTTCAATTTCAATTTCAATTTCAATTTCAATTTCAATTTCAATTTCAATTTCAATTTCAATTTCAATTTCAATTTCAATTTCAATTTCAATTTCAATTTCAATTTCAATTTCAATTTCAATTTCAATTTCAATTTCAATTTCAATTTCAATTTCAATTTCAATTTCAATTTCAATTTCAATTTCAATTTCAATTTCAATTTCAATTTCAATTTCAATTTCAATTTCAATTTCAATTTCAATTTCAATTTCAATTTCAATTTCAATTTCAATTTCAATTTCAATTTCAATTTCAATTTCAATTTCAATTTCAATTTCAATTTCAATTTCAATTTCAATTTCAATTTCAATTTCAATTTCAATTTCAATTTCAATTTCAATTTCAATTTCAATTTCAATTTCAATTTCAATTTCAATTTCAATTTCAATTTCAATTTCAATTTCAATTTCAATTTCAATTTCAATTTCAATTTCAATTTCAATTTCAATTTCAATTTCAATTTCAATTTCAATTTCAATTTCAATTTCAATTTCAATTTCAATTTCAATTTCAATTTCAATTTCAATTTCAATTTCAATTTCAATTTCAATTTCAATTTCAATTTCAATTTCAATTTCAATTTCAATTTCAATTTCAATTTCAATTTCAATTTCAATTTCAATTTCAATTTCAATTTCAATTTCAGTTTCAGTTTCAATTTCAATTTCAGTTTCAGTTTCAGTTTCATTTTCAATTTCAATTTCAATTTCAATTTCAATTTCAATTTCAATTTCAATTTCAATTTCAATTTCAATTTCAATTTCAATTTCAATTTCAATTTCAATTTCAATTTCAATTTCAATTTCAATTTCAATTTCAATTTCAATTTCAATTTCAATTTCAATTTCAATTTCAATTTCAATTTCAATTTCAATTTCAATTTCAATTTCAATTTCAATTTCAATTTCAATTTCAATTTCAATTTCAATTTCAATTTCAATTTCAATTTCAATTTCAATTTCAATTTCAATTTCAATTTCAATTTCAATTTCAATTTCAATTTCAATTTCAATTTCAATTTCAATTTCAATTTCAATTTCAATTTCAATTTCAATTTCAATTTCAATTTCAATTTCAATTTCAATTTCAATTTCAATTTCAATTTCAATTTCAATTTCAATTTCAATTTCAATTTCAATTTCAATTTCAATTTCAATTTCAATTTCAATTTCAATTTCAATTTCAATTTCAATTTCAATTTCAATTTCAATTTCAATTTCAATTTCAATTTCAATTTCAATTTCAATTTCAATTTCAATTTCAATTTCAATTTCAATTTCAATTTCAATTTCAATTTCAATTTCAATTTCAATTTCAATTTCAATTTCAATTTCAATTTCAATTTCAATTTCAATTTCAATTTCAATTTCAATTTCAATTTCAATTTCAATTTCAATTTCAATTTCAATTTCAATTTCAATTTCAATTTCAATTTCAATTTCAATTTCAATTTCAATTTCAATTTCAATTTCAATTTCAATTTCAATTTCAATTTCAATTTCAATTTCAATTTCAATTTCAATTTCAATTTCAATTTCAATTTCAATTTCAATTTCAATTTCAATTTCAATTTCAATTTCAATTTCAATTTCAATTTCAATTTCAATTTCAATTTCAATTTCAATTTCAATTTCAATTTCAATTTCAATTTCAATTTCAATTTCAATTTCAATTTCAATTTCAATTTCAATTTCAATTTCAATTTCAATTTCAATTTCAATTTCAATTTCAATTTCAATTTCAATTTCAATTTCAATTTCAATTTCAATTTCAATTTTAATTTCAATTTCAATTTCAATTTTAATTTTAATTTTAATTTTAATTTTAATTTTAATTTTAATTTTAATTTTAATTTTAATTTTAATTTTAATTTTAATTTTAATTTTAATTTTAATTTTAATTTTAATTTTAATTTTAATTTTAATTTTAATTTTAATTTTAATTTTAATTTTAATTTTAATTTTAATTTTAATTTTAATTTTAATTTTAATTTTAATTTTAATTTTAATTTTAATTTTAATTTTAATTTTAATTTTAATTTTAATTTTAATTTTAATTTTAATTTTAATTTTAATTTTAATTTTAATTTTAATTTTAATTTTAATTTTAATTTTAATTTTAATTTTAATTTTAATTTTAATTTTAATTTTAATTTTAATTTTAATTTTAATTTTAATTTTAATTTTAATTTTAATTTTAATTTTAATTTTAATTTTAATTTTAATTTTAATTTTAATTTTAATTTTAATTTTAATTTTAATTTTAATTTTAATTTTAATTTTAATTTTAATTTTAATTTTAATTTTAATTTTAATTTTAATTTTAATTTTAATTTTAATTTTAATTTTAATTTTAATTTTAATTTTAATTTTAATTTTAATTTTAATTTTAATTTTAATTTTAATTTTAATTTTAATTTTAATTTTAATTTTAATTTTAATTTTAATTTTAATTTTAATTTTAATTTTAATTTTAATTTTAATTTTAATTTTAATTTTAATTTTAATTTTAATTTTAATTTTAATTTTAATTTTAATTTTAATTTTAATTTTAATTTTAATTTTAATTTTAATTTTAATTTTAATTTTAATTTTAATTTTAATTTTAATTTTAATTTTAATTTTAATTTTAATTTTAATTTTAATTTTAATTTTAATTTTAATTTTAATTTTAATTTTAATTTTAATTTTAATTTTAATTTTAATTTTAATTTTAATTTTAATTTTAATTTTAATTTTAATTTTAATTTTAATTTTAATTTTAATTTTAATTTTAATTTTAATTTTAATTTTAATTTTAATTTTAATTTTAATTTTAATTTTAATTTTAATTTTAATTTTAATTTTAATTTTAATTTTAATTTTAATTTTAATTTTAATTTTAATTTTAATTTTAATTTTAATTTTAATTTTAATTTTAATTTTAATTTTAATTTTAATTTTAATTTTAATTTTAATTTTAATTTTAATTTTAATTTTAATTTTAATTTTAATTTTAATTTTAATTTTAATTTTAATTTTAATTTTAATTTTAATTTTAATTTTAATTTTAATTTTAATTTTAATTTTAATTTTAATTTTAATTTTAATTTTAATTTTAATTTTAATTTTAATTTTAATTTTAATTTTAATTTTAATTTTAATTTTAATTTTAATTTTAATTTTAATTTTAATTTTAATTTTAATTTTAATTTTAATTTTAATTTTAATTTTAATTTTAATTTTAATTTTAATTTTAATTTTAATTTTAATTTTAATTTTAATTTTAATTTTAATTTTAATTTTAATTTTAATTTTAATTTTAATTTTAATTTTAATTTTAATTTTAATTTTAATTTTAATTTTAATTTTAATTTTAATTTTAATTTTAATTTTAATTTTAATTTTAATTTTAATTTTAATTTTAATTTTAATTTTAATTTTAATTTTAATTTTAATTTTAATTTTAATTTTAATTTTAATTTTAATTTTAATTTTAATTTTAATTTTAATTTTAATTTTAATTTTAATTTTAATTTTAATTTTAATTTTAATTTTAATTTTAATTTTAATTTTAATTTTAATTTTAATTTTAATTTTAATTTTAATTTTAATTTTAATTTTAATTTTAATTTTAATTTTAATTTTAATTTTAATTTTAATTTTAATTTTAATTTTAATTTTAATTTTAATTTTAATTTTAATTTTAATTTTAATTTTAATTTTAATTTTAATTTTAATTTTAATTTTAATTTTAATTTTAATTTTAATTTTAATTTTAATTTTAATTTTAATTTTAATTTTAATTTTAAATCGGGGTACAGCTTACGCGGGGTGTAACTTAAATTTTACAGATTCACACAGCGTTCCTGTACTTTTCCATAACTTGTCCGGATATGATAGCCATTTCCTTATAAAATCTTTAGCTAAAGACATAGAGGGTAGAATTCAATTTCTCCCTGTTAATAAAGAAAAATATATTTCGTTTACAAAATATATAGAAAATACCTCTGTTAAATTTAGATTTATTGTTATCACTTTATGGCTTCAAAATTAGATGATTTGGCTTCATTTTTAGACGATTCAAAAAAAAGTATTACAAAATGTTTTTATAAGGAAGAGGAAAAGTTTAAATTGGTTACTCTGTTGGTTGCAGATTTTGCCCTGTTTGCAATAAAATATTTTGTTTTTGTCAAAAGTCAGTTGAGGTCAGTGAGGCCAAATCTGAATATAAAAAATTATTTTGTTTTGAAGACATGCCCTTAACATAATTTTTTATTTAATAAATATATTTTTACTAAAAATAAATTTTTGTTTATATTTTAGATCCACAAAGACTGTGTTCTTTGTCGTAGAAACGTAAACCACAGCTTAAGAATGTGCAAGTTCTGCTTGTTGGAGTTTGCAATCAAACACGTTGAAACGAGAAATCTGGGTGCCAAATTACTGCTTAAAAATTATGGTTATAAAATGGTATTTCAATAAATCAAAAGATTTACCAACTATTTGTTTTATTTCATCATTATTTTTTGTTTCAATACTGATAGGGGATCAGAGGTCAATTAAATATAATTCAAAAATAAATCAAAGCAAATAAACATGTTATTTTTTTTTGTCGCTGATAAATTTATGAAAAACAAGTTCATAGGTTATCCGTCTTTGTTCTAAATTAGCTCATTAGTAAGCTTTACGTAAACATGTTATTTTAAATTCTTGATAAACAGGGTCATGGGTTATCTTGAGTATACTCGATTTTGTCTTCACAAAAGCACACATTTTGATCATTTTAAAATCCATATAATAATAATATTATTTACCGTAAAAATAAAAGCCTTTTAAGTCGAGCTGCACAGCTGGGTCACACACATAATACAACCTTTTTGTGATGCCCTCCCCCTTTGTAACACTAACATTTTTCAAATCCCATCGCTATAACTCGAGATATCTGGCAAAAAGTACCAAGGTCAAGCACTTTAATGCCCTTTTGGCTTCTCCATCTCTCTAAGAATAAATAGCATTGCAACACGGAAATCCAACAAAAAAAGAATTTTTCAAGCGCAGCAAACCAAAATTAGTTTTTTACAGAAACCATAGGAGAAAAACGTGCGCACATAGCGGAAAAAGTACCTTCGGTATACCGGCTGATAGCAATCTCTCTCATCTCGACATTTTTCAAATAGTGCCACCCTTGAAATAATAAGGCCCCAATGCTATGCGTGACGCCATTTTCTACTCCATACATTGGCACTTGTGACCGAGAATGGGTAACTAATATTAGAAAGTTTCAACCATTAGAGAATTTCAGCAGGCATACGTTAACACTAAGTAGTCTAAGACCTTGTGGCACTTGACAGATTGGCTAGAGAGCACAAATGACAGATGACAGGTGCATGTCACTAGAGCACCCTGTATAAACCCCAAGCAGACTCACTCTGTAGAACATAAGTCACGTGATAACATCCCCTATTCGCACAGGCCTTTATGGCATTCCCTTGCAACCCCCTTGCAACCCTCTTGGACATCTTCAACAGCCAATGGCCAAGTGACGTCATTGGAATTTCAACAGCCACTGGTCAAGTGACGTCATACCTAGATATAATAAATATTTCATAATTTAACTTTCTACAACTGTATATCTATAAAATCGCCTCACGAATAACCTTGAGGGGTCAAGTTTAAGCAGTTTTTGAACTATTGTCAGTTCTTTTTTCCAAATTTATTGAATATATTGGCATTCATTTATTAGGAGCTATATTTCTGTTAAATATAGCCTTAATTATTTTTACTCGGTAAAGAAGAAAATGTTATTTTCTTTTCAGTTTTTGCACCGCTACATAGCGCCTTTCCCAAATTGAAAATCATTAACGCTAAGGTATAGAACTACGGATCTTACGAAATGAGGTAAATAGTTATTAAAACAGTACACCATATTACGATACAAAAATATAAAAATGTCTGAAGAAAACACACAAAGACATCGATAAAAATAATGTACCAGTAGCAGTTTTCAGTTGCCCGCTATGGATTATGATGGATGGATGGAGGGACACAAATACCTCCCAGAACTCAACATCAGCCACATTTAGATTTGTAGAGAGTTCAACTTTCATGAAACAAGCGATGTTTGTCTTTAAAGTCTGATGGGTGTTTTTTAACCAATTTATTTCCCATATGATTCATTATTTAATAAAAACATAATTTATTTTAATGAAAATTATGGTACTGACAAAAAACCAAGACTAAAAGATTTCCATTTCTAGCTGAAAACAAACGGTTTGCATTTTAGGAATGTTTTTATATCCAATGGAACTATTTTTTTTATTTAACGGACAGCCATTGGATCATTTTTGGGTCACAGAACCATAAAAAGACATTTTTTGGATTTACCATCTGTTGGACAAACACTGGATAGCAATTGTATTCATTATAGTGAACAAAAAGTATAATAAATTAAAATCATTGTCGCTTTTAGACCGTTTTGGGATGTCCTAGAACCGTACAACGTTTTGAAATTTGTATTATCCAACGGATATGTCGTAGACTAAATTTCTTTGGGATTTGATTGTTCACTCGACATCCACTGGACTAAGTTTTGCTGTCTGTCGGTTTTAAGACTTTTTAGCTGCTTAAATCCATGAAACTAAGAAAAAAAATATGAAAGAATAGTTTTTCTGAAGGGGAAATAAGAGAAAAATTTCAATGTTAGGATGAGGGTAAAAGTTGTGAAAAAGGCTACACCTAGAAAAATTACATTTGACGGTTATTTAAAATGAATTTTTGAAAAAAAAAAACACACATATCTCACAAAGATTTATAAAATCCTACCAACACCAAGTGTTAAAAAAAAATCACGTTGACTCCTATTGATGATAAACGTCAGCTTTTACCCCACTCCACCGATACTTTACCTGATGATACCAGCAATTAGATTCCTCATGAATTTTTAATCAGTCTACAGTATTCATCTTGTTCACTTTCACATTCGATCAGTGTGCCGAAAATAAGGAACAAATGGCTTGATTTCACCCACGCAATTAGTGTAAAGAATTCTGCTTTAGTCCACGAATTAAAAAACAATAAGCTTAGAAATCAGTTTTTATACATAACTAACAATGTTCACTTGATACAAGACAAAAACCATCTACAAAAATTAAAAAAAACAATGACGGGATGTTACATAAATAAGATAAACTAAATTTAAGAAATATAACTGCAACATCGCAGTGGCCGATCTCTGCTTTATTAGAAAAAAATAATAATATGAATTTTCTATGACGGACCTAATTTTTAATATACAAACTTCACTGAAAAGAGCCAGTATTCTTGAACAAGTGAGAAGGGAGTACTCAAATCTCGTCGGGTCTGGACCAACCGAGATCTCTGAAACGGGTGAGAACGCATGCGAACTTTTACTTTCACCCATATTTCTGGGACTACTCTCTAGGTCAGATTTCAAGAATAATGGCCGAGATGACGGAATTCACATTTCAACAAAATAAAATGATTGGCATCTGTTAAATAAATGAATCCATCAACAACTAAGCTTACAAGATTGACCTAATTTTTAGTATTTTTGATAAAGTGTATATATAACTTTTCTTTTGTAAAAAAGTAGTCAATATTTTTTCCTAAAAATGAGGAATATGTAGAGTATAACAATTATATTCCGTATAAAATATATTGCATATGGACAACTTTAATTTTTATACCTTCGTTTCAAATTCTATGGAATGGCTGAACTTCAAATAATTTTTTTTTACAATAGTGGCTGAAATAGTGCATTTTTTTACAAGCGTTTGTTTAAATAAGGAGAGCAGCGAGGTATTTAAAAACGCGAGCAAAAAAAAAAGCACAGTTTCGCCGCGAGTTCTTAACACTATTCTTTTATACCTTTATAAAAAAAACCAAGAAAAACAGGAAAATACTTTTAACAATCTCGAACGAATAGCACTTCTCGCAACACACTATTTTTACACTATAAATCAAGGCGGCTGGTAAATGAAATAACAATGGTGGTTTCCAGTGCGATATGCCTTTGTATTCGGTCACGTTCATTGTTGCGACATTTTAATCGTTGACAGTTTGATATTTTGACGATGCTTTTAAATGATTTTTTCGTAAATACTTGGTGAAAACTTAATTTTTTGGCAAGAATAATTAGAGTTTTTCAATATTACTATTTCCCTCTATTTCTCTTTAATTTTAGATAAAAAACGAACCGATATCTTTTTTTGCATCCGTGACCAAAAAAAAGTTTTTTCGCATCGGTAACCAAAAAAGTCATGCTTTAGTTATACGCAGACAGTTAGCAGTTAGTAAAATCATGTTTTTGATGAAGGTATAGTAGTTTGTAGATATTAAAGAGAAAGTAAAAAAACGCAAAATCATTTAAATTTTATGTGTAAATTGAATTATATACGTTTCGTGTGTAACTATGTATATAAATATTATAATATTCACCGGCATTTTTACAAAATTGTACATTTACATGTTATGATTTTAAGATGTCAATGATTTTGTCATTAATGCGTCGCAGACAATAATTTTAAAAAAATTTACTATTGGTTTACTTAATCAGTCAATCAATCAATCAATGTGTTGTATCGCTAAGGCAAAATTTGCTGTGAAACCAAAGATAAAGTAAAATTCCAACAATCAACAACTTTATAGCGCCGTAAGCAAAATTTTTTAAAACTTAAGGTACAAATTTTAATTTTTTTGGGTTTTTTCGTAAATTATTTTTAAAAAATGTGGGTTGAGTCAGCTACAAAGACGGAAAAACAGGACGTGCGAAAGCTTCCCAGCAAACGTCGGGTTAAAAGAAAAATAAAAGGAGCCAAAGTGATAAAAATATTAGTATGGTTGTAATAGAATGAAAACAGTTATAAACAGTGACAGTGGCGTAGCCAGAAATCGACTCTGGGGGGAGAGGGGTTTCATCATTCAATAATGATGATGGTACATTTTTTTCAAATATTTTCACCCATTTTCATATTTGAAAAAAATCTGGGCGGTAAATTTCAACTCCTTATAAACCTTTTTTTTCATATAATGCAAAAATTAAAGAAAACCTTTTGATACATTACCTTTGATAGAAAGAATTATAATTTTCAACTAGTTTAGACAGTATTATTGAATTAGTAAATTTAAAAATTGTTTTTTCATTATCATATTTGTTGGTTTATGGTTATTTTTGTGTTATATCTAGGTAGGAACATGGAAGCATATAATATAGTTAGATAATTATAATTACCTTAAAGTACAGGGCATTTCGTTATAAATGCCCCCCCCCCCCCGTTATATATGTTAATATTTAAGGCAGAAAAATATTTTAAATACAAAAGATACTTGAATTATAAAGTTCTTCAAAAAGAAGTAAAAAAAAGTTTTATATAAAGTGTCAAATATTGATAGCAACTTTCTTATTATAAATACAAAACCCTGTATTTTTTGCATTTTTGAATTATTTTTTCCTGATTTCAGAAATGCATACCTTATATGCACGGGGATCTATATTTTTTGAGATATTGGACTCCCAACATGTATCCCAACTATTAAAAAAATTATAAACATCCTGCATTATGAGTCATAGCCACCTATATTTTAAAAGATATAAGCCATTCTGTTTATAGCTTATAGCGTAAATTTTTTAGGTCAAAAATTATATTTTTTTTAGTTCCGATTTTCATATTACCTATAAAATATTATTAAAGCTTAGTATAGCAGTTTTAAAACGTTCTATAATAATACAAAAAATAGACTAAAATTGAAAAGTAATAGTTCAAGTTACTTACTTAGGTAGATACAAAATACCTGTTTTGAAGACTTGACATTTTTGCATGTAATTGTAATAGTATAAAATAAGTTTAAGCTCTTTACAAAATGTTCTAAAATACCATTAGAAAAAAACAGAATAATGTTAAATTATTGTAAATTAAGGAAACCTGAAAATTCTAATACACAACTTATCTTAACAGAAAATATTTACAAATTATAAAGTTTTTTGAATCACTTCTAGTCAATTTGCAAAAATATATACCGGGTGCATAGCACCCAATTAACAGCAATTTAACAGCTAATTTCTTGCAGTGAAAATAATTTTGCAGCTACAGCCGTTTTCGAGAAAATAGAACTTCCATGTTTTTACAGTAAATGTAGATATGTCATTTTCTGGGAAAAGGCTGGTTGCAAAATTATATTTTCCATGATAAATTTGCAAAAAATTAACAGATTAGGTAAAAATCCGATACCTAGATCTGAAGCAGTGTATCAGATAAGATGAAGACTATTTTATGTTTTACCCATTTTACGTGTCGTCGTATATAACAAGTTATTAATTTTTTTTTAGGTAGACGTCTTTTCATAACAAATTACATTTTATATCTTCAGCTTTATTTTTATAAAATTATCCTCACATGCTGGTTTTCTAGTTAACATGTGTCCAGCAGCTTGTGTTAAATACCACTAGAGGTCTGCGGTTTTTTTCTACTTTTATTTTGAGATATGTAGAACATTTTTATTGATGACGTAGGCGCCTGAACCGAAAAAATCAACGATATGCCATAATTTTGATACATTGTTCATGACACGTACGTCTAGACGTGAAATTTGGCATTTCATTTTCTCTTTGTCTCGTCTATAAAAAGACAAGTAGTTTGACTTAAATGGGGATACTAGAATCCCGCTTTTATGGTGCAACGGAGTATTTTTATCAAGGTTATTACGACGTCTTTTACATTAGGAGCCGACGTTAGCTTACGTAGTATAACGTCTCCATATTCTTAACCACTAACACAACGAGTGTTACCTAAGGAAAATCGAAGAAGAGTGAAAGGAATACTGGCGCTGAATATAAAAGACAAAGATGTCCGATCCAATAAATTTCACGTCTACGTTTATGTATCATGACCAGCTTAAACTCCCTAATAACTCACCTTTATGCTGGCGCTAGCACACGCTATATAGAAAAGGTACTTACAATGCAAGAATAGTATAATACTATATTGGTAAATATATTATTATTACTTATCTTGCTTAAAATGTAAAATAAAATTACAGACGTAGGTACAAACAATAACTAATAATATAAAATTATAGATGAATACAAACAATTGGGAAATCAAAATAAGCAAAGCGCCCTCTAACCTAAAGCCCCCAACTATCCTAAAGCCCCCGATACCATGGCAACTGCAGATGTTTTGTCAACAAGACCCACAGTAGGCAGAAGTGTATTTTTACGTTTTCTGACAGAAAACCATTCGAGGTTATGTTTATCTTTCAAAAATATTTTCTCAAAAACGAATATGAAACCATTCCGCGTGTGCGGTCGCCAGCCGAAAATGACCTAGCGCTGCGCGAGCATTACCCCGAGTTTATCAAAGAACCAAGAGAACTTTACTAGCTCGCTGGAATTATTAGGAAATCGCCTAGAAACATTCCCATAACTTCCATAATTTTGTTTTTATTTTGATTCAATTTTTTTGAATTTAAATTATTGCGGCATAAGTTATGTGCAAGTTTACTAGTGAAATCTTAGAGGCCTAAGGATATATTTTAGATCCCAACAGCAGTTTCAAAAACACACGGATACTTGAGTATTAACAAAACAGGTCAGTAAAGCTCCATTTAGAGGTTGAAGAGACTCTTGCTAGTCGTTGATGCTCCTGTTTAAAATAGAATATGATTATTTCGTTTAGCGTCAGCAGCCGATTGTTAAATCTGCATGCTTTTTAAGTTAACCTGTTGTCCTTTAAAATTCAATTATAAATGCACTTGTAATGCAACCTTAACACTACACCCAGTTACTTTAATATGTAGTTGGATGGCGTTTTTTTAGTAAGTAATTCTGCAGTAAATGTTTTTTTTTATTTTATTATTTTACTCGTCTTTTTTATGAAAAAAATCTTGTATGTAGGCACCGACTAGGGTCTCTAAAGAGTTAAAATTTATGAGTGCTGGAATTGCTAAAAAGTGCTGGGTTGGTTTGAGTTCATGATTTGGGTGGTTTAGTTCCCGCTTTAGTTAAACAAAATGAAAAAAGTTTCATCACTGGTAAATTTGAACTTCCTAGGGGCTCAGGTATGTGCTAAATAGGTATCTAAAGAAAACTGTTTACTACACTAATACCGTTTAGCCTTAATATATTAAGTGAGCAGCATAAAATAAAACTGTGGAAAATTTTACTGATAAAAAGTTATTCTTAGGGCCAGTTTCTCAATAGCGGATTATCAGAAACTTAAAGTAACTCGCGAGCTATAAATCCCAGTTTTCTTGCTGTTTTTAAGCCAATATTTTTTTTAGGTTAACCCTGAGGTAAGGTAACTTACCCTCACCTTGAAGCCCTGGCTATCCTGGAGTTAATTTTAACCTGATTTTTAAAGATTTTTACAAGGTTATGTTGCTTGAGTTAACACAAACTCGCTTTTGAGAAACCGGCTTTTAGTCTCTCTTGTTTTTTGAATAAAATAGGTTAGTGACTTGAAAATTGGAGAATATTAATCAGGAAAAATTCTTTAAAATATAAATAGTTGCTCATTCATCTTTAAAATAAACTAAATACACAGGATCAAATAATATGTGTGTATGTCATAACTGGTGGTTAGTGAACACTTCTATGAAAGTTGAATCATGCACTGTGAACCTGCTTAGATTTTGAAACTCATATAACACAGGAAAGTAAAACTGCAGATTACAAAACGTGATTTACTTTGGCTTGATAATTTTGTCTCTAACTTATAACTTAAATAACAAAACCAAACCTCTGCTTCTGTAACTAAAAAATTATTATGCAAAAAACCTCTTAAACAGTTTATAAATATGTGCCACTCACGAAAAATTTTTTAAGAAATATTGGTTGTCCTCGCCTAAAGTGCAAAATATAGAAACAAAATTTAGAGATAGAATATTTCTTGTTATTTTTATTATTCTTTTAGGAGCTGTATATAATAACAAAACGTATGGAGCAGTGGATATTTAGGCAACTATCTAAAATGAAATAGAAGAAGATTCTAAAGTGCCACCTCCCAGAGAAGTAAAATAATCTATAAAGTAAAAAGTCTACAATTTGTACTCAAACATACAGAGCAGTGAATATTTTGCCAACTAAAATGTATAGCAAAACAAGATGGTTCTATAGAGGCAGCACCAAACAAAGAATAATAATCCATAATCTCAAAGTAAGTTTTTGCCTCTGATTTCACTTATATTTGGTAAAACTTTCTAGTCTAGTCTAGATCCGATATCAAAAATTAATTTAACTCTTATTGTTTATTGCAAATTTTCAAAACAAAACAGAAAAACTATACACAAAGAACAAAACAGAGAACAATTTTGAAGGGGGACCCTCACAGATACTTTTTGGCTCTGTTGGAAATTTCATAGGGTAATTTTTATCTCTGGAATTTAAAAAAGAAAAGGTCTTTTAAACGTCTTTCCTATTAATTATGTCAAAATTTTAAAAAGCTAGGATGACTGGTGTTTAAGATATTTGCTTTTAAATTTGGTATGGAATGAAGAAAAGGTTTGAACATTTTCAGGGGATCACTTTTTCCACCAAAATTTAAAGAATAAAAGTAGGCTTATTTGGATGGTATGTTTGAGAAAACAATCAGAAAAAAATCATGAATTGTTTATTCCCTTTTTTATTATGAAAAATGTAACTTTAAAACAACGTTTTTTCCTGAATTTTGTGCAATAAATTGTTTATTTGTCGCTCCTTGACAAATCTTGGATGGATCTTGCATGTTTGTAAAGCAACTTTTTTTATATAATTTCTCCTGGAAAAACTCATATCCCTCAAGTCATCCCCAAAAAGCCTTATGGAGTATGAAAAAAAATATATTAAAAAGTAAAATTGTATAATGTTATTCAAGTGTTCACCAAATACTCAAAAACACCTTATTTATGTTTTGGTTGAACATGAATTTGAATTATTTCAAGCATAAGTCAAGGTGCCAATCGGCTTTTTTCCATGTTTGAAGGGAGCGCTTGATAATAAAGGTTTTTTGACGGATTTTGGTAACTAAGGGGGTCTATTTTACAAATCCAAGTTTCATCACTTCGAACTCTGACTCCTTTGGGAGAACTCCAAAAAATAAAACATAATATAGGCATCATAGTGGTTCTAAGAACAGATTTAACAATACAATTTTTTTTAAATAAACACATCAAAAATGGACTATATATAAATCCATTTTTGTCGGAATATATACTTTTTTTGACACCCCAAATATTCCAGATGGCGATGACGGCGACTTAAAAGCACAAAATTTTCATGAGAAACTAGATCGAGTACACACGTATAATACATTAACCTCAGGGTTTTTGGAAAAACTGATTCCATTTTTTGGGAATAATATAATTAAGGTTCCTAGGGGCAAAAAAAATCGTAAATGACAAGAAAACTCAATTAAGAAATTTTTGGATCAGCTGAATTCATTTTTAATGTAAAAAAAAAATTTTAGGGGTAATTTAAGGGGCTTAAGGGTGAGTTTTAGAGGTAAAGTGGTAAAAACAACATACTATTGATAAAAAGACATCACTTTGGAGATTCTGGGGTTAATTAAATTTATTTTGGGGGTTAAACAGTTTCTAGGGGTAATGTAAAGAGCCTGAAAGGGTAACATAAAAAATATTAGTGTAAAAGATATGTGATATATTGATTTAGGGGTTTTTTGGATCTTCCAAAATTAATTTTGGTGTTCCAATTATTACAATAGGGATTCAGATGAGGATTTAGAGGTAGTTTTAGGAAAATATATCGATTTGGATATTTAAGTCTTCTAAAGTTGGTAATATAAGGTAATATAAGTTTGGGCTGGATCCCAAAATTTTGTCCTAACATCCTTCTATTATCTCCAGAATTTTTTTTTATCGAAAGAATGATATCAGTGGATCCCAAAACCCTCAATTTGATATATCATCTGTCTGTATTTGATCTGGTTTCTTTTAAAATGTTTGTGTCCCATCTTAACTATTTTAAGTTTTACAAGGGTATCAGAGTGGCATTAATCGGATTCATAAAATGTATACCTGTACCAATTAAAATCAACTAAAAAAACTGAAATTAGTCAACCATGCATGCAAAATGTTTACTTTTAAAACTGCTACTAGAACCCTTAGATACTTCTAAAAATTTTTAAATCGCATAAATGGATTACGGGAACCTAAAAACCCCTGAATTGATGTATCAGATGCCTATATTTTGTTTTATTTTTTTTATTAGTTAAGTTCAAGTTCCCCAAAATCAGTAAAAAAATATCTGTTATCAAGCTCTTTCTTCAATTTTATTGTTTTCTCTAAAGAAAATATTTTTTCAGTTCATACATTTATACTTTTTTTTTTTTTAATTTCAGAACCTAATCACGTGAAGCCTGATATTTGAAACTACAGCTACTAGTTTGCGGTTCCAAAGAAGGAAAAAATAACATGTTATTCTTTTCTTTTTTAAGTTATATTTAATTTAAATGATTATTAATAAGTATTTTTGAGATAAGTTTTTAAATTAATTTATTTAATTGCATATCTATAGGTGTTTATAATGTGTGCATTTAGTTTTACGTCCAAGGACCAGATGCCCACTGGTGAACACAAGTCCTCCGCTGTTTTGTGACCATCGGTAGTTACGTAGTCCTGAGACGTAAAACAGAAATGTCCACATGTGGGCATGGGCAATGTGTGAATAGGAGGGTGTCACATTCTAAACACCAAATACATTTAATTATGTTTTACATTGAAATATTTATTACACTCCATTCCAAATTGCTGCAGACCAGTTTTTTGACACTGACAATGACAGTTCCATTTAGCTTCTGTGTTTAATTATCAGCCACCATATTGAAATGGGTTCGGAGAATTTGGAATGAAGTGTATATGTAAAAATGTAATTTTTCAGCATATTTTTTAAAATTTTATTATATATACTTAATTAAAATTGCTAAAAATATTTCTACGACACAAAAATGCTATAGTATTGTACCCATATAGTTGTTAATGTTCTGTGAATAACTAAAATGTATAAAAATTGTATTGTTCATTCTGGTAGTTTTCTTGCCTAAATTCCAAAATCTGAAAATAAGAAAAATTAGAGGTAAACATTTGTCTAATTTAGCTACAACGCTTTTTTTAGTACTAGTAAGGAGTGCTTTAATAAATGTTCACTTACAACCAAAACAGAACTCCAGAAAAGAGAAAGTATTTCTGCAACCCTATCTTTGCCGCAACCTTATCTTATGCATTTTTAACTACATTGGGCATTGGTAATTAGAGTTTTAGTTAAAGGATCTTTTATTAGGAAATTATAGAGATTTTTGGACCTGTAGGTATCTCTTTCAGAAGCTACACGTTTCAAATTTTTACACAATAAATGATTCACTAACAGAAAACACAAGTTTACATAAAAGATATATGCCAACAAAAATAAATAGGTAGTATTTCTGTGTGTGCAAGCATATTAAATATTAAATATTAAGTTTTTGGATTTTATTTGAATTATTTATTTTTGAGTTTGCACAAGAAGTAGTAATTTTGGGTAAGGGATTTAAATGAGAAACCTTTAATTGGATTCTCTGATGTCTTCCAGTTTTTCCTAACCATTTCATAATTTTTTCAAGAATTTTCTATAAAAGAAAACAGCTGCAAAGTTTTATTTTGATAAATTTCATGATTCTAATTTGTTTTTAAATCAATTTTTACCGGATGGGCTTCCAGATTTTCCTTGTTTTTGTATATTTTTTTGTCAAATTTCCTGACCTTTTCAAAAAATAAATTTCTCAAGTTTTCTCGGTTTTTCAGTTCCATTCTGACTGATTAAAATTGTTACAATAAAAATTTTAATTTTGAATTTTATAAATATACCTTGAAGACAAGAAAAGCAGTGTCATCCATCTTGATAAATTTCTTTCCTGCAATAAGGCATGATTTAGGAAATCCCTGACACTGCAGCTAGTTTGCTTATTGCAAGGCTTATTGTATATTGCATATTCTTTTCTACTGTTCACATAGGTGTTTTTTTGCCAGGTGGAGCAGCCTTCTTATTAGTATTTTCAGGAACCCTCTCTCCTAGACAGTTTCCTCAGGCCAGTATGCTTATTCTTGAACAAACGTGAGGGGAATTTCGCTCACCTCACCTCACGGCGCTTGGACACCTTAAACTTACAAAAATATTCAGGTCCTAATTTTATTTTCAACTCTTAAAAGTGCATAGAGGTTGCTATAGTTATGGAACTCTGAATACACCTCAAAAGAATATAAAAGGAAGAAATTTCATTAAACTAAAAATGAGTAACTAACAACTTTGCCTAGTCACTTGTAGTTATTTCAAGGGGTAATTATGCAGTACGGTTTTCTGCCATTTTTGATTTTTTATGAAAAATTCTATATAGGGGCACCTACTAGGGTCCCTAGGACCCCAAATCCGCCTGCGCCCGTTGGTTTTTTCTTTTAAAAAATTTTTTTTTCACCAAAACAAACCAATCCAACACAGTCCAACCCAAAACAATGAAAAAAACACATTCCAACCCCCCTTTAGGCACCCTTTTTTCTCTTTAAAAAAAAAATCGGGCGCAGCGCAGGAACCCTAGTAGGTGCCCCCATAAAGAATTTTTCATAAAAAATAAAAAATAGCAGAAAACCGTATAGTGTTTAATTACCTTTCAAGGAAAAACCAAGGGAGAAACCCTTATAAAGACAACAATACATATTCAACAAATGTATTCAATCCGAGGTCTTACCTTAAGAATTTGCTTTCTTTTATTTTTTCTTAATCCATTGCATATTTTCGGAGTCTTTAAGCATACCAAGATGCAAATAATATAGCAAAAACCGAGGTACAACTAGAAAAACTTATTTTTTTTGTCTGCAAAATAAACACGCAGTCACATGGACCTAAAGGTTTATTTGCACGGTGGTACCGTACAGCGGCGGTAATGATGATAGCAAGGCAAGTTCGGGCTACAGCAACGCATCATGAGTTACATGGAAGCGAAAGTAAAAAAAACTTATGTACTTTAGCGGCGCGGAATGCGAAATCAAAATAAGTAAACTATCCCCAAATTATTAACCCGGTGCTACCCGGTCCTAATGTGGATAAAAATAAATAAACTCTCCGCGTTGCCATGGAAAACAAATGCAATGACGTAAAGTTTTGCAAAAAAATCAGGTCGCCACGGTTAAATTGAGTTCCCAATAATATGATCAATATAAAATTTCAGAAATATGTACAAACAATAAAAAAAATATTTACTCCTCTGAATTTCCATCCAAATTTTTAGCTAGCAAGTGTAAACGGTTTGACGTTTTCAACTACCAAAACCAATATTTTTTTGTCAAATTTTGGTTTGCCGGACAGGAAAAACAAATTTTTTGCGCTTGGAGTTGGATTTTTAAGTCTGGGCTCAAAATGTCTAGAAATTTAACAAAAACTACCCAAAACAGTCAAACCAAAAGCCCTTGCAACGATAAGACTTTCGAGTGCACTATATACTCTTAAGATAAATAATAAAAAGAAAAATAAACATTAAACAAAAATATATAAATCGGAAGCAAGAAATCCCCTAAAATTCTCCTCATTGCATTGGGAATAATTCTCTGACTATCTCAAGGCTCACCTAGAGACCCTCTATACATTTAACAATTGCTGTTGACCCAAAAATTGTATACAGGACCTCTAATCTGACCCACCAAATTAAAACTGCCAGGTATAAATATTATGTACAGAATTAAATAAAAATTTTTTGGGAACAGAAAGTCATGACAATTTTCCAGTGAATCCAGTGGTCTAACCGCTGTCTTCGGTAACTCCTTGGCCATTTTCAACAAGATCCTTTTAGTTTCTGAAGCAGTATCAGTCTCTGAAGTGCTAATCTAAGGTGTTCTTTCAGCTTTCACGTATCGTTGCGGCACACGTATCAGAAACACCTTAAATTAGCATATATATATGCTCTTTTCGAACGTGCTACAAGTTTCTGAACAATAAATGTGCTTGGTTCTTGCTAGATGCGGATACGTATACCGCGATGAGTTACAAATAGCTTTATGTCCCTAATGAAAGATTTTCAGAGGCAGTATCAGTTTCAGAAGTGGTAGTGGTTGAACTTGCAGATTTTAGAAGCTTCTGATTTTTCCTATAAACACGCATTGGCATGAATTTTAAATAAATAATTTTACTATGACCGTGTATGTGGGCTGTTCTCCAAAAAAATTGACATTTGCGGTCCCCCGCGTAAAAAAATACAAAATAGTAAGTTAAGAATTTGTTTTTGTTATAATCAGTAAATATACGCTTTGGCGCATACCGGTCAATACATTTTTTTTACTATTTTTTTTTGATGTTTTAAAACCATTAATAACACGAAAGTCTCTTGGTAAAGCGAAACTAGTATTTACAAAACGTGTTCAAAGAAAAAATTATAACAAATTTAACAAACCATATTTTTAACGCAAATACCCAATGTTTTATAATTTTTTTAGTGATGTCCTTCAGTCTAAGCCTCACTTTCGTTAATAAATCAAAATTGACAAATCTTACCTAGAGGACGCGCATCTTGAATATTTTTAAAAAGGAATCGACTCTTCCTGACCAGTCTTCTTTTCACAGCCACAGAAAGCAGAGCTTGGTGGTTTTGTTATGCTATTTTTTTAATTTAATAATTGAAAAGAACAGTGTGTTGAGCATAATTTCTCACTTATGTTAATTTGAAAAAAGAAAGCTAACTGCTTATTTAAAAAAATCTTTTCTCATTTCCTATTTCAAAAAAGACAATAAAATACTAGAGACGTTTTCTCTGCAAGAAAGTTAGGAGGGAAATTTAAATGAAAATAGTTTAGCATCATCATAAAATCAGACGTCATACAATAACATAAGCGTTTTATTTCAACAAAACCTCATTTTTGTTAATACATTTCTTACTTTTGTCAACACATTAATTCAAAAATTTAAATTTTTTTCTTAAAATATTAAAGATTAAGCTCAACCACGAATTGGAGCTGATAATAAAACTCAATATGATTAAACAAGTTCGAAAAATAATATTAAGAACATTACAAATTTAAAAAAAAAATAAGGTATCCGAATGTCAGGTTTTTTGAAGAACAGCCCATATTTACCTACTTTCCTAAACGAATTTTAGTTTTAAAAGCTTCACTTTCCCGCACCCGTGCAGGAGAGTAAAATCTCTATTCAATTTGAAGTTGTTAGATATTTTTTTACTTCGAAAGTTACAAGGGCGTAGATGCGATTTTTATTTGGGGGGGGGGGCAGTATGAAAAAAATCAGCTCAACTCATATTAGAAACTGGGCTGGGATATCGTTTTGTACCTATATTTGCAGCTAAAATCATGTCATAATTGCGCCGTGGGCGAAAATTTTCTAAAAATATAGTAATATCTACAAAATGAAGGAAAATTTAGCGCCCTATTAAATTTAAAGGAAAGATTTGTGGCGTAAAGGGCAAAGGGAGAGGAAATAAATCGTAAAAAGGTTTTTCCTACACCAAGTTTTGAACCCGGGGCCTCTAGAATACCAGTCTAATGCTCTACTGAGCTACCCCACTACTAACAAATAAACAGCAGTTCCTCGGTAGCTCAGTCGGTAAAGCATTAGACTAGTATTCTAGAGGTCCCGGGTTCAAATCCTGGTCGAGGAAAAACTTTTTTCCAATTTATTCCTTCTCCCTTTGCCCTCTACGCCACAAATTTTTCTGTAAATTTAATAGGGCGCTAAATTTTTCCTTCATTTTTTAAATATGTTTGGCTGAAATTATTAATTGGAAATTCGCCACCTGACACCTCCAATAAAACGCTATATGTCGTGTATCGTTGGTTGATATATCAATGAAATTTCGTACAACTAATAATCGTGAATGTGTACCTCCTTGTCTTTATAACATATAAGGTTTTTAAAGCCGCAGTAGGCTTCAAAAATCTCTCCACTACTAACAAATGAATCGGACGAAAGGATTTCCGAGTAGCCAGTTAAAACCGCAGTTCCTCGGTAGCTCAGTTGGTAGAGCATTAGACTGGTATTCTAGAGTTTCCGGGTTCAAATCCTGGTCGAGGAAAAATGTTTTCCGATTTATTCCTTTTCCCTTTGCCCTCTACGCCGCAAATCTTTTCTGTATAGTAATATCATTTTTTAACACGTTGATAAATATTTCCTAAGATTAAATTAAAATTGTAGGAATCAATGTGTTATAGCGCCGCAGGCAAAATTCTTTGCACTTTAAGCAGTATTTTGATATTTTTTACGTTTTTATCAAATATAAAAAATCTAGGATGGGATCTGGTCTTGATTCTAGATTTGTTGCTAAAATTAAGTCATAAAGGTGGTTTTGAAAATTTTGTAAAAATGTGACAAATATAATAACTTAAACTAAAATTGTAGTACACAATGTGTCATAAGGAAAATTTTTTTGCACTTTAAGAAGAAAGTTCCTGAAATTTTTTTATCTTTTTTAAGTTTTTTATGAAATATAAGAAAAACTGGATTGGGATCTGGTACTAATCATAGATTTGTTGTTAAAATAATGTCATTAATGCGCCGCAGACAAATTAAAAAAAAATTTACTATTGGTTTACTTAATCAGTCAATCAATCAATCAATGTGATGTATCGCTAAGGCAAAATTTGCTGTGAAACCAAAGTTAAAGTAAAATTCCAACAATCAATAATTTTTCCAATGTTTTATACAATTTTGCACAAGCTAAAAATACAAAAATCATTTCTAACCACAAAACTTTACTTGTTTTTCTTAGTTTTCATCTTAAAAACTACCGGCCTTAGCGGCAATGGCTATCTAGCCAACAAGAAGCAGAAAATATCAGGGTACTGTTCATAAATTACGCAACACGGCTAGGCATCGACGAAAGTGATCGATACTAAAATGTTTTTTCTGATCATTTGAAAAAAAAGTACGTACGATACACAACCGGAAAGTGTCTTTACAGGACTAGTGACGTAAATACCTATTACAAGTCATCCAAAAAAACATATTGCATTCAATTATTTTGACACTGTTTTAGGTGGCAACCATCCAGAAGTTTTTAGCAATAGAAAGGGGTATTTTTCTGTAAACACTGAAGCTGTGACTGATGCAAACCTCAAGTTTCTAAATGTAGTGGCAAGATGGCTGGGATCAAGCCATTATAATACAATTTTCCTCATAGAATAAGACGAAAATTTGAAACAAATCATTTTTCCAATTCCATCTTGTTAGGTAAGTAATAAGACGGCAGATTGGGACAATTCGGCGCTAGTCCAAGTGGGCGCAAGGACAAAAACAACTATTTTTTTTTAAGTTACTTTGTTTTGGATTTGGTTTTTATTCTGGAGGATTTTTTTGGGAGTTTAAACCAATAATATTTTTGCGCCCAGTTGTCCATTCGCCAACTTAGTCTTGCGCCCAACTGTCCTAGACTGATTAGAAGGTCAGTTGTATTGGTGCTTATGCCCCATTAGCAGGAATCTGATAACAATAGGTAGAGCTGTGTTCAATAAATTTTGTTCTCCTTTACATCACATATGAAATATATATCAATAATAATGAGACAAACACTCATTTTTGACCCAAAGGGGCAGAATTTTTGACTGGTAGCTGTTCTTTATCCCACAGAAATAATGCCAGTTTTTTCAAAATATAATTTAAATACCATTCCTGTCAGAATATCAGTAATTATGTATTATTTTGAGTTTCTTTTAGGAGATTGTGGTTACACCCAGCATTGTTCATCGAGCTCAAGGATTGTACATATGGACAAGAAATTCTGTGGAAGGAGTGTTTGGGATATGAAAAAGATAGTTCCGTGTCTTAGCTTGAACTAAGTTTTCCTCAAAAAGGGAAAGCTTTATGGTTTTTATTTATTCATGTTTATTAAATAATTTTTAAAATTATTATTTAATATTACCGAAAATTTTTAAAATGGTTCAATTTATATAATGTTGGTAATTTAATTCTTTGATTAGGTTGTTTAGATTTTAAATAGTTGAGGAATACAACAAATTTAAAAAATTTATTAGATTTTACGGATCTTCTGCAAATATTTCAAAAATAATTCAACCCATTAAAATCTTGTTTTCTATCCAATTTTCTAAAATTCCTGCTAATAGTAATAATTAAATTTTTAATAATCCAGAACTTATCATCAAAAAACCTAAATTTTGGTATTGATTTTCATGAACTATTTGCAATGTATGTATAAAAATCGAGTAATATGTCCTCCGGTGCCTTTGTATGAATGTTGCCGAAAAAAAATGAACAAAATTAAATTAAAGGCGAAGTAAGCCAATTTTAAACAAAAATTAAATCATAAAGTTAAATGGTAATTGAAACCAGTAAAACTACCAGTACTTGTTCTTCTCTTAGATTTTATCTATCAGAGAGCTATAAAGTGAAAGTTCAATAGGTACAAAATACAAGACGCCGCGACGCCTAAAAAATTGACGCCGGCCGATGAAAATGCATAAAAGTATGAAAAAATTAAAATGATTTTTGGGGAAGGTAACCAGTGAAACCACTGATGAGCCCACGCTGGTTACCCAGGGCGAAACATCATTTATTCATTTCCTTTTTTTGCTTTGGTCCTTTGTGTGTTCCTTGTGGGATGCTCATCCAAGTTTGAATTTTTGTGATCTGTTCTTAGAACCCTTATGGTGCCTATACTATGTTTTATTTTTTGGAGTTCTCCCAAATAAGCCAGAGTTTCATCACTTGGATTTGTAAAATAGACCCCCTTAGTTACCAAAATCCTTCAAAAAATCTTTATTATCAAGCGCTCCCTTCAAACATGGAAAAAAGCCCAAATTCATGTTCAACGAAAACATAAATAAAGTTTTTTTGACTATTTGGTGAACACTTGAAAAAAAAAATTAAATTTTGTTCTCCTTTACATCACATATGAAATATATATCAATAATAATGAGACAAACACTCATTTTTGACCCAAAGGGGCAGAATTTTTGACTGGTAGCTGTTCTTTATCCCACAGAAATAATGCCAGTTTTTTCAAAATATAATTTAAATACCATTCCTGTCAGAATATCAGTAATTATGTATTATTTTGAGTTTCTTTTAGGAGATTGTGGTTACACCCAGCATTGTTCATCGAGCTCAAGGATTGTACATATGGACAAGAAATTCTGTGGAAGGAGTGTTTGGGATATGAAAAAGATAGTTCCGTGTCTTAGCTTGAACTAAGTTTTCCTCAAAAAGGGAAAGCTTTATGGTTTTTATTTATTCATGTTTACTAAATAATTTTTAAAATTATTATTTTATATAAATCATGCAGTAGCTGCAATACTAATTATTTTTTGAAAATCCAGTAAGTTATATTTTTTTTTGGATTTCTTGATAACTTAGAACAATTTCAAGTAATATATTATTTTTCAAAGTTTAAAAACCTGAGTTTCTAATACTACCTATTCCGTGAAAAGTCATAATTCTGTGGATTGATATACAATAAGCGGATGACACAAATCCAAATTATGCAGGAGAGCGAAAAACAGGATGCCTTTATATTGATAAAAATGATACCTGGACATTCGATTTTTGTAAATTTTTTAATTTTTAATACCTACAGTAAGATTCCAGGGTTAAATTTATCTTAAATCTATGCAGATCAATTAAGCCAGTCCAAATCTATAAAAAACTTAATTGTGCGAATATTTTGACATCCGCTCTTTGTAAACCAAGCCACAGAGTTGACTGTCACTATTTTCAATTGCAAGGGGTAAACCAATCCTAAAATGTCTATAATTTGATGTGTGCTGTTGATTTTACAATAAACTTGTGCAGTGCAGGAGCTAGATCACTCAAGGATTATCTACGTTTCCATAAACAGACTCTAAATGGATGTTGAATAATTTTGATACGGATTCAAATGCAATTCAACCCCATCGTGAATTCGTTTTACGTATGATTTTTGCACAAAAATCTTCACGAATCAAAAAATTTACGAGCAACAAAAACAAATTAACCTAAAAAGTGTTCTCTGAAGTTAGTTCAGTGTACGATCTTCTTCTATTTTTATGAAATATCCCCAGATCCGTAGTTTAATTTTAACAGCTGGTTATGCTAATGCGTGCAAGTAAATGGAAGTTATTCCACCAGTTTATTTTAAACTAGTAGATTAAGGAAAACGACGCAATTGGACATGAAACAACTAAGATGTAACTTACCTTAACTTCTACGGGAATATCAGAAGCTCTGCTAGCTGGGGGCAGGTGGGATCTTATTAATTCAATCATTACTATAGTCAGGTCTTTAGTTAACCTGTAAGTTTTTTTGTAAATCTTAGCCTGCGATGTTCTTATAACACTTCATCAGCTTCCTCGAAGTCAGGTAATGCCATTAATTAATAAATTCCAAAAAAAATAATTTTCTAAAGTTTTCACACTTAAAAAAAAACGTTACGTCGCAATAATAAAAATAAAAGTCTAAAATTCCAAAGTTTGGGGTTAGAAAAGCAGTAAATCGAAAGTATTGCGCATGCTTCCTTTGAATTGTTACTCACTCCTTGGCTTTCGACCATGCGATCGTTCAATTTTCGTTAGTTCCCAGCAATCTAAAAATGCAAAATTTCAAATAACCAAAGTCGCTGGCCAGCAAAAAATAATTTTTTTTTAAATATCAAAAACAAGAAGAAAACGTACATTTTTTTTGTTTTTGAGGCTTGGAACAACTAATCGGCTTGGTGACTCATACCGATCCACATTATTTTATTTCTTTTCTTTCTCATCAATGGTCAGTGTAAAAACTTTGTGAATTTTCGTGTCGCTTTTGTGTTGCAAATTTTCAAACTTATGAGAAATTAGTAAAAAAACTACAGTTTGATGGTCCCTTCTCGACTAAAACTATTTTCCGCTATTTCTTTACAAACTACAATACTAAAATCAAACTGCATTATATGGAGGGGAAAACTATAAATACTTTTCTATAAGAAAAATAAGACATTTGACCTACGTCGTTTTTGCCGTCGTCGCGAGGCATATACCCAAATTTTAACGATTTTCATGTTTTTATCGTTTGTGTCCTGTACTATTTCACCTAATGATATAATCTCTTGTCCACCTGAAAGTCCTTTTCATTCGACATATACCCATGCATACATTTTAAATTAGGTTTTATACTGTCGATAACAAACTAAAATAATTTATTAAAAACGGTGATGAAAACAAGCAAACAAACATTTGTTTGACTTTTTGCGCTTCTTTGTTGGTCCTAAAATCACTACAGTTTTAATTTTTGTGATATTTCAATTTTTTTAAATTATCACGTGAACCATCGGTCATGAAAATTATATTCACCGATTTCAATAAGATTTAATAATAAGGCTAAGAAAAAAATTAATATATTCTACATAATATTTTGTCATTCCTTGGATTGCTGGGTATAGTACACTATCGACATCAATCGGCATCATAAAAGTAGTATGTGAAAAACAAATGATTTTTTAAATTGCATGGTTAACTACCGAATTATATTTTGACCCTGGCTTTTATACTATGCTGGACAAACACCATCAAGTTAAGAACGGTGTTGGCTGGACTAAAATAAAAAGATATTGAGATCCAAAGATCGTGCTTAAAAATAATGTTTATATTACAATAATATTAACTAATTAAAAAAATTAATATTTCCATAGTATTCTGGCACGTTATTAGTTTTTCAGATATAGGATTTAAAATTTAAATAAAATAAACTTACCTTTTACTTATTAAATGTTTGTAGTAAATAATATTTATTAATTAATTAACATACATTTCAAATGTATAAATATTTATGCTATATTTATTGATTGCTGATCAAAAAGACGTAAACTCAACATTGGAAGAAATTAGAAATAATAACAAACCTTATGATTATCTTGCATCGAGAGGCAACATACAATATTTAATAATAAAATAAAATAAATGAATCAGTAAACTTTGAAATTAGCTAATATTTAAAAGTAGGTACCTACCTACCTTTGCAGTTTATGACAATTTATGTGATACATATCTTATATTTTATAAATCAGTTACACCTATTTTACAAAAACACTACGAGTTTTTTTAACTAAAATAATTTTTATCATAATTTATTAAAAATTATATGATAGATACCTTATATTGTATAAATCAGTTACACGTACTACGAGTTTTCTTTATTAAAGTAATTTTTTAGTCAAGAGAATGCCTTTGGATAATTTTAGTAGCTTTTCATTTCGTCAGAAAAAAATATAATGTTTTTAATATTTAAAATTTAAAATGCACACATAAAGTTTTTTTGTATTTTAAATATCTTCATAACTATTTGACTTGAAAAATTATTTTTATAATTTCGAAATATATTTTACTTAGTAGTTTAATAGTTTAGGAGCTAAAGGCTAAAAACTAAAAAAATAAGATTCCTTTTTAAGCAATATTACCGAAAATTTTTAAAATGGTTCAATTTATATAATGTTGGTAATTTAATTCTTTGATTAGGTTGTTTAGATTTTAAATAGTTGAGGAATACAACAAATTTAAAAAATTTATTAGATTTTACGGATCTTCTGCAAATATTTCAAAAATAATTCAACCCATTAAAATCTTGTTTTCTATCCAATTTTCTAAAATTCCTGCTAATAGTAATAATTAAATTTTTAATAATCCAGAACTTATCATCAAAAAACCTAAATTTTGGTATTGATTTTCATGAACTATTTGCAATGTATGTATAAAAATCGAGTAATATGTCCTCCGGTGCCTTTGTATGAATGTTGCCGAAAAAAAATGAACAAAATTAAATTAAAGGCGAAGTAAGCCAATTTTAAACAAAAATTAAATCATAAAGTTAAATGGTAATTGAAACCAGTAAAACTACCAGTACTTGTTCTTCTCTTAGATTTTATCTATCAGAGAGCTATAAAGTGAAAGTTCAATAGGTACAAAATACAAGACGCCGCGACGCCTAAAAAATTGACGCCGGCCGATGAAAATGCATAAAAGTATGAAAAAATTAAAATGATTTTTGGGGAAGGTAACCAGTGAAACCACTGATGAGCCCACGCTGGTTACCCAGGGCGAAACATCATTTATTCATTTCCTTTTTTTGCTTTGGTCCTTTGTGTGTTCCTTGTGGGATGCTCATCCAAGTTTGAATTTTTGTGATCTGTTCTTAGAACCCTTATGGTGCCTATACTATGTTTTATTTTTTGGAGTTCTCCCAAATAAGCCAGAGTTTCATCACTTGGATTTGTAAAATAGACCCCCTTAGTTACCAAAATCCTTCAAAAAATCTTTATTATCAAGCGCTCCCTTCAAACATGGAAAAAAGCCCAAATTCATGTTCAACGAAAACATAAATAAAGTTTTTTTGACTATTTGGTGAACACTTGAAAAAAAACAATCAGAAGCAAAAACTTACTTTGAGTTTATAGATTATTATTCTTTGTTTGGTGCCGGCTCTATAGAACCATCTTGTTTTGCTATACATTTTAGTTGGCAAAATATTCACTGCTCTGTATGTTTGAGTACAAATTGTAGACTTTTTACTTTATAGATTATTATTCTTCTCTGGGTGGTGGCACTTTAGAATCTTCTTCTTTTTCATTTTAGGTAGTTGCCTAAATATCTACTGCTCCATATGTTTTGTTATTATATACAGCTCCTAAAAGAATAATAAAAATAACAAGAAATATTCTATCTCTAAATTTTGTTTCTATATTTTGCACTTTAGGCGAGGACAACCAATATTTCTTAAAAATTTTCTCTTGAGTATATAATATTTTTTGCATAATAATTTTTTAGTCACAGAAGCAAAGGTTTGGTTTTGTTATTTAAGTTATAAGTTAGAGACAAAAGTATCAAGCCAAAGTAAATCAAGTTTTGTAATCTGCAGTTTTATTTTCCTGTGTTATATGAGTTTCAAAATCTAAGAGGGTTCACATTGCATGATTCAACTTTCATAGAAGTGTTCACTAACCACCAGTTATTACATACACACATAGTATTTGATCCTGTGTATTTAATTTATTTGAAAGATGAATGAGCAACTATTTATATTTTAAAGAATTTTTCCTGATTAACATTCTCCAATCTTCAAGTCACTAACCTATTTTATTCAAAAAACAAGAGAGACTAAGGGCCGGTTTCTCAAAAGCGAGTTTATATTAACTCAAGCAACATAACCTAGTAAAAATCTTAAAAATCAGGTTAAAATTAACTCCAGGATAGCTAGGGCTTCAAGGTGAGGGTAAGTTACCTTACCTCAGGGTTAACCTAAAAAAGATATTGGCTTAAAAACAGCAAGAAAACTGGGATTTATAGCTCGCGAGTTACTTTAAGTTTCTGATAATCCGCTATTGAGAAACTGGCCCTAAGAATAACTTTTTATCAGTAAAATTTTCCACAGTATTATTTTATGCTGCTCACTTAATATATTAAGGCTAAACGGTATTAGTGTATTAAAAAGTTTTCTTTAGATACCTATTTAGCACTTACCTGAGCCCTTAGGAAGTTCAAATTTACCAGTGATGAAACTTTTTCCAATTTTTTTAACTAAAGCGGGAACTAAACCACCCAAATCCTGAAATCAAACCAACCCAGCACTTTCTAGCAATTCCAGCACTCATAAATTTTAACTCTTTAGGGACCCTAGTCAGTATCTACATACAAGATTTTTTCATAAAAAAAACCGAGTAAAATACTAAAATAAAAAAAAACCATTTACTGCAGAATTACTTACTAAAAAAACGCTATCCAACTACATATTAAAGTAACTGGGTGTAGTGTTTAAGGTTGCATTACAAGTGCATTTATAATTGAATTTGAAACACTCCTGCTAGCTGTTACCACTGATTTAAGGACAACAGGTTAACTTAAAAAGCATGCAGATTTAAAAATCGGCTGCTGACGCTAAACGAAATAATCATATTCTATTTTAAACAGGAGCATCAACGACTTGCAAGAGTCTCTTCAACCTCTAAATGGAGCTTTACTGACCTGTTTTGTTAATACTCAAGTATCCGTGTGTTTTTGAAACTGCTGTTGGGATCTAAAATATATCCTTAGGCCTCTAAGATTTCACTAGAAAACTTGCACATAACTTATGCCGCAATAATTTAAATTTAAAAAAAATTGAATAAAAATAAAAACAAAATTATGTGAAGTTATGGGAATGTTTCTAGGCGAATTCCTAATAACTCCAGCGAGCCAGTAAAGTTCTCTTGGTTCTTTGATAAACTCGGGGTAATGCTCGCGCAGCGCTAGGTCATTTTAGGCGGGTGACCGCACACGCGGAGTGGTTTCATATTCGTTTTTGAAAAAATATTTTTGAAAGATAAACATAACCTCGAATGGTTTTCTGTCAGAAAACGTAAAAATTCCCTTCTGCCTACTGTGGGCCTTGTTGACAAAACACCTGCAGTTGCCATGGTATCGGGGGCTTTAGGATAGTTGGGGGATTTAGGTTAGAGGGCGCTTTGCTTATTTTAATTTCCCAATTGTTTGTATTCATCTATAATTTTATATTATTAGTTATTGTTTTTACCTACGTCTGTAATTTTATTTTACATTGTAAGCAAGATAAGTAATAATAATATATTTACCAATATAACATTATACTATTCTTGCATTGTAAGTACCTTATCTATATAGCGTGTGCTAGCGCTAGCCTAAAGGTTAGTTATTAGGGAGTTTAAGCTGGTCATGATACATAAACGTAAACGTGAAATTTATTGGATCGGACATCTTTGTCTTTTATATTCAGCGCCAGTATTCTTTCATTCTTCTTCGATTTTCCTTAGGTAACACTCATTGTGTTAGTGGTTAAGAATATGGAGACGTTATACTACGTAAGCTAACGTCGGCTCCTAATGTAAAAGACGTCGTAATAACCTTGATAAAAATACTCCGTTGCGCCATAAAAGCGGGATTCTAATATCCTCATTTAAGTGAAACTACTTGTCTTTTTACAGACGAGAAAAAGAGAGAATTAAATGACAAATTTCACGTCTAGACGTACGTGAACAATGTATCAAAATTATGGCATATCGTTGATTTTTTCGGTTCAGGCGCCTAAGTCATCAATCAAAATGTTCTACATATCTCAAAATAAAAGTAGAAAAAACCTGCAGACCTCTAGTGGTATTTAACACTTATGCTGCTGGACACATGTTAACTAGAAAACCGGCATTTGAGTATAATTTTATAAAAATGAAGCTGAAGATATAAAATGTAATTTGTTATGAAAAGACGTCTACCTAAAAAAAATTAATAACTTGTTATATACGACGACAGGTAAAATGGGTAAAACATAAAAAAGTCTTCATCTTATGTGATAGACAAGAATAATAATATGTGAAAAATAACTTACGTCACTAATAAGGTAGATTTACACTGCTTCAGATCTAGGTATCGGATTTTTACCTAATCTGTTAATTTTTTGCAATTTTATCATGGAAAATATAATTTTGCAACCAGCCTTTTCCCAGAAAATAACATATCTACATTTACTGGAAAAACATGGAAGTTCTATTTTCTCGAAAACGGCTGTAGCTGCAAAATTATCTTCACTGCAAGAAATTAGCTGTTAAATTGCTGTTGATTGGGCGCTATGCACCCGGTATATATTTTTGCAAATTGACTAGAAGTAAGTCTAAAAACTTTATAATTTGTAAATATTTTCTGTTAAGATAAATTGTGTATCAGAATTTTCAGGTTCCCTTAATTTACAGTAATTTAACATTATTCTGTTTTTTTGTAATGGTATTTTAGAACATTTTGTAAAGAGCTTAAACTTATTTTATACTATTACAATTACATGCAAAAATTTCAAGTCTTCAAAACAGGTATTTTGTATCTACCTAAGTAAGTAACTTGAACTATTACTTTGTATTATTATAGAACGTTTTAAAGCTGCTATACTTAGCTTTAATAATATTTTATAGGTAATATGAAAATCGGAACTAAAAAAAATATAATTTAAGACCTAAAAAATTTATGCTATAAGCTATAAACAGAATGGCTTATATCTTTTGAGATATAGGTGGCTAGGAGGGAGGGTTCCTGAAAATACTAATAAGAAGGCTGCTCCACCTGGCAAAAAAACACCTATGTGAACAGTAGAAAAGAATATTCAATGAGGAATACAATAAGCCTGCAATAAGCAAACTAGCTGCATTGTCAGAGATTTCCTAAATCATGCCTTATTGTAGGAAAGAAATCTATCAAGATGGAATGACACTGCTTTTCTTGTCTTCAAGGTATATTTATAAAATTCAAAATTAAAATTCTTATTGTAACAATTTTAATCAGTCAGAATGGAACTGAAAAACCGATAAAAGTTGAGAAATTTATTCTTTGAAAAGGTCAGGAAATTTGACAAAAAAATATACAAAAACAAGGAAAATCTGGAAGCCCATCTGGAAAAAATTGATTTAAAAACAAATTAGAATCATGAAATTTGTCAAAATAAAATTTTGCAGCTGTTTTCTTTTATACAAAATTCTTGAAAAAATTATGATAAGTTTTCTACAAATGGTTAGGAAAAACTGAGAGACATCAGAGAATCCAATTAAAGGTTTTCTGTACAAACTCTGTTATTGACCTCATGTACTGATGCCTTTCTCATTTAAATCCCTTACCCAAAATTATTACTTCTTGTGCAAACTCAAAAATAAATAATTCAAATAAAATCCAAAAACTTAATATTTAATATGCTTGCACACACAGAAATACTACCTATTTATTTTTGTTGGCATATATCTTTTATGTAAACTTGTGTTTTCTGTTAGTGAATCATTTATTGTGTAAAAATTTGAAACGTGTAGCTTCTGAAAGAGCTACAGTTCCAAAAATATCTATAATTTCCTAATAAAAGATCCTTTAACTAAAACTCTAATTACCAATGCCCAATGTAGTTAACAATGCATAAGATAAGGCTGCGGCAAAGATAGGGTTGCAGAAATACTTTCTCTTTTCTGGAGTTCTGTTTTGGTTGTAAGTGAACATTTATTAAAGCACTCCTTACTAGTACTAGAAAAAGGGTTGTAGCTAAATTAGACAAATGTTTACCTCTAATTTTTTTTATTTTCAGATTTTGGAATTTAGGCAAGAAAACTACCAGAATGAACAATACAATTTTTATACATTTTAGTTATTCACAGAACATTAACAACTATATGGGTAGAATACTATAGCATTTTTGTTTTATAGAAATATTTTTAGCAATTTTAATTAAGTATATATAATAAAATTTTAAAAAATTTGCTGAAAAATTACCTTTTTACATATACACCTCATTATAAATTCTTTGGACCCAACACAGAAGCTAAATGGAACTGTCATTGTCAGTGTCAAAAAACTGGTCTGCAGCAATTTGGAATGGAGTGTAATAAATATTTCAATGTAAAACATAATTAAATGTATTTGGTGTTTAGAATGTGACACCCTCCTATTTACATATTGCCCATGCCCACATGTGGACATTTCTGTTTTACGTCTCAGGACTACGTGCCTACCGATGGTCACAAAACAGCGGAGGATTTGTGTTCACCAGTGGGCATCTTGTCCTTGGACGTAAAACTAAATGCACACATGGCTCAACATGTTAAAGTGATTATGGCCACAACATTATAAACACCTATAGATATGCAATTAAATAAATTAATTTAAAAACTTATCTCAAAAATACTTATTAATAATCATTTAAATTAAATCTAACTTAAAAAAGAAAAGAATAACATGTTATTTTTTCCTTTTTTGGAACCGCAAACTAGTAGCTGTAGTTTCAAATATCAGGCTTCACGTGATTAGCTTCTGAAATTAAAAAAAAAACAAAAGTATAAGTGTATGAACTGAAAAAATATTTTCTTTAGAGAAAACAACAAAATTGAAGAAAGAGCTTGATAACAGATATTTTTTTACTGATTTTGGGGAACTTGAATCCAGATATTCTAGGTGGTGCCCATTTTTTTAAAATAACTAATAAAAAAAATTAAACAAAATATGGGCATCTGATACGCCCATTCAGGGGTTTTTGGGTTCCCGTAATCCATTTATGTGATTTAAAAATTCTTAGAAGTATCTAAGGGTTCTAGTAGCAGTTTTAAAAGTACACATTTTGCATGCATGGTTGACTAATTTCAGTTTTTTTAGTTGATTTTAATTGGTACAGGTGTACATTTTATGAATCCGATTAATGCCACTCTGATACCCTTGTAAAACTTAAAATATTTAAGATGGGACACAAATATTTTAGAAGAAACCAGATCAAATACAGACAGATGATATATCAAATTGAGGGTTTTGGGATCCACTGATATCATTCTTTTGATAAAAAAAAATTCTGGAGATAATAGAAGGATCTTAGGACAAAATTTTGAAATCCTCCCCAAACTTATATTACCTCTTAACATATATACAACTTTAGAAAACTTAAAAATATCCAAATCGATATATTTTCCTAAAACTACCTCTAAATCCTCATCTGAATCCCTATTGTAATAATTGGAACACCAAAATTAATTTTGGAAGATCCAAAAAACTCCTAAATCAATATATCATATATCTTTTACACCAATAATTTTTTATGTTACCGTTTCAGGCTCCTTACATTACCCCTAAAAACTGTTTAACCCCCAAAATGAATTTAGTTAACCCCAGAATCTCCAAAGTGATGTCTTTTTATCAATAGTATGTTGTTTTTACCACTTTACCCCTAAAACTCACCCTTAAGCCCCTTAAATTACCCTAAAAATTTTTTTACACCAAAAATGAATTCAGCTGATCCAAAAATTTCTTAATTGAGTTTTTTTGTCATTTACGATTCTTTTTGCCCCTAGGAACCTTAATTATATTATTCCCAAGAAAAGTTTATTCTAAAAAGTGGAATCAGTTTTTCTAAAAACCCTGAGGTTAATGTATTATACGTGCGTACTCGATCTAGTTTCTCATCAAAATTTTGTGCTTTTAAGTCGCCGTCATCGCCATCTGGAATATTTGGGGTGTCAAAAAAAGTATATATTCCGAAAAAAATGGATTTATACATAGTCCATTTTTGACGTGTTTATTTAAAAAAATGTTTACTGTTAAATCTGCTTTTAGAACACATATGGTGCCTATACTATGTTTCATTTTTTGGAGTTCTCCCAAAGGAGCCAGAGTTTCATCACTTGGATTTGTAAAATAGACCCCCTTATTTATCAAAATCCGTCAAAAATCTTTATTATCAAGCGCTCCCTTCAAACATGGAAAAAAGCCCATTGGCACCTTGACTTATGCTTGAAATAATTCAAATTCATGTTCAACGAAAACATAAATAAGGTGTTTTTGAGTATTTGGTGAACACTTGAAAAACATTATACAATTTTAGTAGTCTAGAAAATACTTTTTAATATATTTTTTTCCATAGTCCATAAGGATTTTTGGGGGTGACTTGAGGGATATGAGTTTTTCCAGGAGAAATTATATAAAAAAAAGTGGCTCGAATGACATCTTATGTAGAAGATGCTTTACAAACATGCAAGATCCATCCAAGATTTGTCAAGGAGCGACAAATAAACAATTTCTTGCTCAAAAGTCAGGAAAAAACGTTGGTTTTAAAGTTACATTTTTCATAATAAAAAGGGAATAAACATTTCATGACTTTTTTCTGATTGTTTTCTCAAACATACCATCCAAATAAGCCTACTTTTATTCTTTAAATTTTGGTGGAAAAACTGATCCCTTGAAAAGGTTCAAACCTTTTCTTCATTCCATACCAAATTTAAAAGCAAATATTTTAAACACCAGTCATCCTAGCTTTTTAAAATTTTGACATAATTAATAGGAAAGACGTTTAAAAGACCTTTTCCTTTTTAAATTCCAGAGATAAAAATTACCCTATGAAATTTCCAACAGAGCCAAAAAGTATCTGTGAGGGTCCCCCTTCAAAATTGTTCTCTGTTTTGTTCTTTGTGTATAGTTTTTCTGTTTTGTTTTGAAAATTTGCAATAAACAATAAGAGTTAAATTAATTTTTGATATCGGATCTAGACTAGACTAGAAAGTTTTACCAAATATAAGTGAAATCAGAGGCAAAAACTTACTTTGAGTTTATAGATTATTATTCTTTGTTTGGTGCTGCCTCTATAGAACCATCTTGTTTTGCTATACATTTTAGTTGGCAAAATATTCACTTCTCTGTATGTTTGAGTACATATTGTAGACTTTTTACTTTATAGATTATTTTACTTCTCTGGGAGGTGGCACTTTAGAATCTTCTTCTATTTCATTTTAGATAGTTGCCTAAATATCCACTGCTCCATACGTTTTGTTATTATATACAGCTCCTAAAAGAATAATAAAAATAACAAGAAATATTCTATCTCTAAATTTTGTTTCTATATTTTGCACTTTAGGCGAGGACAACCAATATTTCTTAAAAATTTTCTCGTGAGTGAGACTTTTTACTTTGTAGATTATTATTCTTCTCTGGGTGGTGGCACTTTAGAATCTTCTTCTTTTTCATTTTAGGTAGTTGCCTAAATATCTACTGCTCCATATGTTTTGTTATTATATACAGCTCCTAAAAGAATAATAAAAATAACAAGAAATATTCTATCTCTAAATTTTGTTTCTATATTTTGAACTTTAGGCGAGGACAACCAATATTTCTTAAAAATTTTCTCTTGAGTGGTACATGTTTATAAACTGTTTAAAATATTTTTTGCATAATAATTTTTTAGTCACAGAAGCAGAGGTTTGGTTTTGTAATTTAAGTTATAAGTTAGAGACAAAAGTATCAAGCCAAAGTAAATCAAGTTTTGTAATCTGCAGTTTTATTTTCCTGTGTTATATGAGTTTCAAAATCTAAGCAGGTTCACAGTGCATGATTCAACTTTCATAGAAGTGTTCACTAACCACCAGTTATGACATACACATATATTATTTGATCCTGTGTATTTAATTTATTTGAAAGATGAATGAGCAACTATTTATATTTTAAAGAATTTTTCCTGATTAATATTTTCCAATTTTCAAGTCACTAACCTATTTTATTCAAAAAACAAGAGAGACTAAGGGCCGGTTTCTCAAAAGCGAGTTTCTGTTAACTCAAGCAACATAACCTAGTAAAAATCTTTAAAAATCAAGTTAAAATTAACTCCAGGATAGCCAGGGCTTCAAGGTTAGGGTAAGTTACTTTACCTCCTGGTTAACCTAAACAAATATTGGCTTAAAAACAGCAAGAAAACTGGGATTTATAGCTCGCGAGTTACTTTAAGTTTCTGATAATCCGCTATTGAGAAACTGGCCCTAAGAAGAACTTTTTATTAATAAAATTTTCCACAGTATTATTTTATGCTGCTCACTTAATATATTAAGGCTAAACGGTGTTAGTGTATTAAACAGTTTTCTTTAGATACCTATTTAGCACTTACCTGAGCTCCTAGGAAGTTCAAATTTACCAGTGATGAAACTTTTTTCATTTTTTTTAACTAAAGGGGGAACTAAACCACCCAAATCCTGAACTCAAACCAACCCAGCACTTTTTAGCAATTCCAGCACTCATAAATTAGGGACCCTAGTCAGTACCTACATACAAGATGTTTTTCATAAAAAAAAACCGAGTAAAATACTAAAATAAAAAAAAACCATTTACTGCAAAATTACTTACTAAAAAACGCTATCCAACTACATATTAAAGTAGCTGGGTGTAGTGTTTAAGGTTGCATTACAAGTGCATTTATAATTGAATTTGAAACACTCCTGCTAGCTGTTACCACTGATTTAAGGACAACAGCTTAACTTAAAAAGCATGCAGATTTAAATATCGGCTGCTGACGCTAAACGAAATAATCATATTCTATTTTAAACAGGAGCATCAACGACTTGCAAGAGTCTCTTCAACCTCTAAATGGAACTTTACTGACATGTTTTGTTAATACTCAAGTATCCGTGTGTTTTTGAAACTGCTGTTGGGATCTAAAATATATCCTTAGGCCTCTAAGATTTCACTAGTAAACTTGCACAAAACTTATGCCGCAATAATTTAAATTAAAAAAAAATTGAATCAAAATAAAAACAAAATTATGTGTTTCTAGGCGAATTCCTAATAATTCCAGCGAGCCAGTAAAGTTCTCTTGGTTCTTTGAAAAAACTCAGGGTAGTGCTCGCGCAGCGCTAGGTCATTTTCGGCGGGCGACCGCACACGCGGGGTGGTTTCATATACGATTTTGAAAAAATATTTTTGAAAGATAAACATAACCTCGAATGGTTTTCTGTCAGAAAACGTAAAAATTCCCTTCTGCCTACTGTGGGCCTTGTTGTCAAAACACCTGCAGTTGCCATGGTATCGGGGGCTTTAGGATAGTTAGGGGCTTTAGGTTAGAGGGCGCTTTGCTTATTTTGATTTCCCAATTGTTTGTATTCATCTATAATTTTATATTATTAGTTATTGTTTGTACCTACATCTGTAATTTTATTTTACATTGTAAGCAAGATAAGTAATAATAATATATTTACCAATATAATATTATACTATTCTTGCATCGTAAGTACCTTATCTATAGAGCCTGTGCTAGCGCTAGCATAAAGGTTAGTTATTAGGGAGTTTAAGCTGGTCAGGATACATAAACGTAGACGTGAAATTTATTGGATCGGACATCTTTGTCTTTTATATTCAGCGCCAGTATTCCTTTCATTCTTCTTCGATTTTCCTTAGGTAACACTCGTTGTGTTAGTGGTTAAGAATATGGAGACGTTATACTACGTAAGCTAACGTCGGCTCCTAATGTAAAAGACGTCGTAATAACCTTGATAAAAATACCCCTTTGCGCCATAAAAGCGGGATTCTAATATCCTCATTTAAGTGAAACTACTTGTCTTTTTATAGACGAGAAAAAGAGAGAATTAAATGCCAAATTTCACGTCTAGACGTATGTATCATGAACAATGTATCAAAATTATAAAATAGTCTTCATCGTATATGATAAACAAGAATAATAATATGTGGAAAATAACTTACTTCACCAATAAGATAGATTTACGCTGCTTCAGTTCAGTTAATTTTTTGCAAATTTATCATGGAAAATATAATTTTGCAACCAGCCTTTTCCCAGAAAATGACATATCTACATTTACTGGAAAAACATGGAAGTTCTATTTTCTCGAAAACGGCTGTAGCTGCAAAATTATTTTCACTGCAAGAAATTAGCTGTTAAATTGCTGTTGATTGGGCGCTATGCACCCGGTATATATTTTTGCAAATTGACTAGAAGTAAGTCTAAAAACTTTATAATTTGTAAATATTTTCTGTTAAGATAAGTTGTGTATCAGAATTTTCAGGTTTCCTTAATTTACAGTAATTTAACATTATTCTGTTTTTTTGTAATGGTATTTTAGAACATTTTGTAAAAAGCTTAAACTTATTTTATACTATTACAATTACATGCAAAAATGTCAAGTCTTCAAAACAGGTATTTTGTATCTACCTAAGTAAGTAACTTGAACTATTACTTTTCAACTTTAGTCTATTTTTTGTATTATTATAGAACGAATTAAACCTGCTATACTTAGCTTTAATAATATTTTATAGGTAATATGAAAATCGGAACTAAAAAAAATATAATTTTAGACCTAAAAAATTTACGCTATAAGCTATAAACAGAATGGCTTATATCTTTTGAGATATAGGTGGCTATGACTCATAATGCAGGATGTTTATAATTTTTTTAATAGAAATACATGTTGGGAGTCCAATATCTCAATAAATATAGATCCCAGTGCATATAAGATATGCATTTCTGAAATCAGGAAAAAATAATTCAAAAATGTAAAAAATACAGGGTTTTGTATCTATAATAAGAAAGTTGCTATCAATATTTGACACTTTATATAAAACTTTTTTTTACTTCTTTTTGAAGAACTTTATAATTCAAATATTTTTGTATTTAAAATATTTTTCTGCCTTAAATATTAACATATATAACTGTGGGGGGGGGGGGCATTTATAACGAAACGCCCTGTACTTTAAGGTAATTATAATAATCTATGCTTCCATGTTCCTACCTATTTCATAGATTGTGATTTGCAATAAAGAATTTGTGTAAAGATATTGTTTAATTTTTTCGCTTTCATTGTTTCAAAATAAATGAATGAAATTGGTATATAGGGGTTGTCAGAACCTTTATAATAAGTACCTAGTATTCATTTTTTGAACCGATGAAATGTTCTCATCAAAAAAGATAAGCTCTTTCCCATTCCTTATAGTAGGTAGTTGTGTGGGTACTTATTATATACACTTGAATTCTTATCTCCGAAAGCATTATGAAACAGACTAATAATTGAAGTTATATTGTATGAAAAAAATTACCAACTAGAGATTAGCATATGATCAAAGAAATAAACTTCGAATTGTTTTTCACTAAAAGAATTAATTAGTTCAATACTTTTTGAATTATGCTTCATAATCCTTAACGTAATTTAAATATCTTAATAGGTTTTCAGTTTCTTGACTGGATTATTTTTAGTTATAAACCACACGCTACTGGCTCAAAGCAACAATCACGCAAAATAAACATTACAGCGTTGCCATTGGGTACACCCGTCCGATTTTCATGGTATACTGTGACTTGTTGTCTGATTAATAAACAATGCTTGTTTTTAATGGGAATGCACCATCCATCAGTTTGTTATTTCTTCAAGGTATTACCCAATTTTTAGGAAAATTTATAGACTGGTAATTCGTAATGCCAAAAAAATTTATTACTCTAAGCGCATTTTAAATTCCCGCACTAAACAGCGCGAGTCTTGGGCTATTGTAAATGAAATTAGTCATAGAAGAAATAGACCTTCTGACATAAAGATTGACACCATCTCTCTTAACAATTTTTACTGTTCAATCGCTGATAAGCCAACAAAAATATTCATTCTAATACAAATCCACTAAGTTACCTTTCAAACGTTGATATTCCGGAAACTTTCGACATTTTCTCTCCAACTACTGCCGAACAAATTATTAAATCCTTGCACTCCATTAAAAATAAAAATGCAGCAACAGATGATGGAATCTCTTCAAAAATTTTAACAAATATTCCAAATAATGCCATCTCAGCTCTATCCAAAGCAATCAATATTTCTTTTCAATCTGGATGTTTTCCTACTTGTTTAAAAATTGGTGGTGATAATTCAAATCCGTGCAATTACAGGCCAATTTCATTGTTATCTACTCTCTTTAAATTGATGGAATGCTTAGTCAAAGACCGTCTGTTATTATTTTTACATAAATATAATATTCTAAACAAAAATCAGTATGGCTTTCAAGCCAAGAAAAGCACATCCGATGCAATGTTTGACATTTTGGCGAAGGTATTTCAAGGTATAAACAAGAAGGAAGCTTCTGCGGCGGTGTTTTGTGATTCAAATTAAATAGAGATTTTACTCTCCTGCACGAGTGCGGGAAAGTGAAGCTTTTAAAACTAAAATACGTTTAGGAAAGTAGGTAAATATGGGCTGTTCACCAAAAAACCTGACATTCGGATACCTTGTTTTTTTTAAATTAGTATTGTTCTTAATATTATTTGTCGAACTTGTTTAATCATATTGAGTTTTATATCAGCTCCAATTCGTGGTTGAGCTTAATCTTTAATATTTTAAGAAAACATTTTGAATTTTTGAATTAATGTGTTGACAAAAGTAAGAAATGTATTAACAAAACTGAGGTTTTGTTGAAATAACACGCTTATGTTATTGTATGATGTCTGATTTTATGATGATGCTAAACTATTTTTATTTAAATTTCCCCCCTAACTTTCTTGCAGAGAAAACGTCTCCCGTATTTTATTGTCTTTTGTGAAATAGGAAATGAGAAAAGATTTTTTTAAATAAGGAGTTTTCTTTCTTTTTTCAAATTAACATAAGTGAGAAATCATGCTCAACACACTGTACTTTTCAATTTTTAAACTAAAAATATATCATAACAAAGCCATCAAGCTCTGCTTTCTGTGGCTGTGGTCAGGAAAAGTCGATTCCTTTTTAAAAATATTCAAGATGCGCGTCCTCTAGGTAAGATTTGTCAATTTTGATTTATTAACGAAAGTGAGGCTTGGATGGAAGGACATCACTAAAAAAATTATAAAGCATTGGGTATTTGCGTTAAAAATATGGTTTGTTAAATTTGTTATAATTTTTTCTTTGAACAGGTTTTGTAAATACTAGTTTCGCTTTACCAAGAGACTCTCGTGTTATTAATGGTTTTAAAACATCAAAAAAAAATAGTAAAAAAAAATGTGTTGACCGGTATGCGCCAAAGCGTATATTTACTGATTATAACAAAAACAAATTATTAACTTAGTATTTTGTATTTTTTTACGCGGGGGACCGCAAATGTCAAGTTTTTTGGAGAACAGCCCACATGCACGGTCGTAGTAAAAATATTTATTTAAAATTCATGCAAATGCGTGTTTATAGGAAAACTCAGAAGCTTCTAAAATCTACAAGTTCAACCACTACCACTTCTGAAACTGATACTGCCTCTGAAAATCTTTCATTAGAGACATAAAGCTATCTGTAACTCATCGCGGTATACGTATCCGCATCTAGCAAAAACCAAGCACATCTATTGGTCAGAAACTTGTAGCACGTTCGAAAAGAGCAGATATATGTGCTAATTTAAGGTGTTTCTGATACGTGTGCCGCAACGATACGTGATACATAACGCATCTTAACACTTATCGCGTTCAAGAACACCTTAGATTAGCACTTCAGAGACTGATACTGCTTCAGAAACTAAAAGGATGTTGCTGAAAATGGCCAAGGAGTTACCGAAGACAGCGGTTAGACCAGAAAGTGGATTCTCTGGAAAATTGTCATGACTTTCTGTTCCAAAAAAAAATATTTAATTCTGTACATAATATTTATACCGGGCAGTTTTAATTTGGTGGGTCATATTAGAGGTCCTGTATACAATTTTTGGGTCAACAGCAATTGTTAAATGTATAGAGGGTCTCTAGGTAAGCGTTGAGATAGTCAAAGAATTATTCCCAATGCAATGAGGAGAATTTTAGGGGATTTCTTGCTTCCGATTTATATATTTTTGTTTAATGTTTATTTTCCTTTTTATTATTTATCTTAAGAGTATATAGTGCACTCGAAAGTCTTATCGTTGCAAATGCTTTTGGTTTGACTGTTTTGGGTAGTTTTTGTTGAATTTCTAGACATTTTCAGCCCAGACTTAAAAATCCAACTCCAAGCGCAAAAAATTTGTTTTTCCTGTCCGGCAAACCAAAATTTCACAAAAAAATATTGGTTTTGGTAGTTGAAAACGTCAAACCGTTTACACTTGCTAGCTAAAAATTTGGATGGAGATTCAGAGGAGTAAATATTTTTTTTATTGTTTGTACATATCTGAAATCTTATATTGATCATATTATTGGGAAATCAATTTAATCATATCATTGCATTTGTTTTCCATGGCAACGTGGAGAGTTTATTTATTTTTGTCCACAGTAGGACACCAGAGCTTTTTTTGCACCGGGTTAAAAATTTGGGGATAGTTTACTTATTTTGATTTCGCATTCCGCGCCGCTAAAGCACATAAGTTTTTTTTACTTTCGCTTCCGTGTAACTCATGATGCGTTGCTGTAGCCCGAACTTGCCTTGCTATCATCATTACCGCCGCTGTACGGTACCACCGCGCAAATAAACCTTTAGGTCCATGTGACTGCGTGTTTATTTTTCAGACAAAAAAAATAAGTTTTTCTAGTTGTACCTCGGTTTTTGCTAATGTAGTACATTATTTGCCTCTTGGTGTGCTTAAAGACTCCGAAAATATGCAATGGATCAAGAAAAAATAAAAGAAAGCAAATTCTTAAGGTAAGACCTCGGGTTGACTATACATTTTTTAAATAAGTATTGGGTTTTCCTTGAAAGACAATTAAACACTATACGGTTTTCTGCCATTTTTTATGAAAATTTTTTATGGGGGCACCTACTAGGGTCCCTGCGCTGCGCCCGATTTTTTTTTAAAGGGAAAAAAGGGTGCCTTAAGAGTGGTTGGAATGTGTTTTTTTCATTGTTTAGGGTTGGACTGTGTTGGATTGGTTCGTTTTGGTGAAAAAAAATTAAAAAAAAGAAACCAACCACAACCAAACCAACGGAGGCAGGCGGATTTGGGGTCCTAGGGACCCTAGTAGGTGCCCCCATAAAGAATTTTTCATAAAAAATCAAAAATGGCCCCTTGAAATAACTACAAGCGACTAGGCAACGTTTGTTAGTTACTCATTTTTAGTTTAAGGAAATTTCTTCCTTTTAGATTCTTTTGAGGTGTATTCAGAGTTCCATAACTATAGCAACCTCTATGCACTTTTTAAGAGTTGAAAATAAAATTAGGACCTGAATATTTTTGTAAGTTTAAGGTGTCCAAGGGCCGTGAGGTGAGGTGAGCGAAATTCCCCTCACATTTGTTCAAGAATAAGCATACTGGCCTGAAGAAACTGTCTAGGAGGGAGGGTTCCTGAAAATACTAATAAGAAGGCTGCTCCACCTGGCAAAAAAACACCTATGTGAACAGTAGAAAAGAATATTCAATGAGGAATACAATAAGCCTTGCAATAAGTAAACTAGCTGCATTGTCAGGGATTTCCTAAATCATGCCTTATTGTAGGAAAGAAATCTATCAAGATGGAATGACACTGCTTTTCTTGTCTTCAAGGTATATTTATAAAATTCAAAATTAAAATTCTTATTGTAACAATTTTAATCAGTCAAAATGGAACTGAAAAACCGAGAAAAGTTGAGAAATTTATTCTTTGAAAAGGTCAGGAAATTTGACAAAAAAATATACAAAAACAAGGAAAATCTGGAAGCCCATCTGGAAAAAATTGATTTAAAAACAAATTAGAATCATGAAATTTGTCAAAATAAAATTTTGCAGCTGTTTTCTTTTATACGAAATTCTTGAAAACATTATGATAAGTTTTTTACAAATGGTTAGGAAAAACTGAGAGACATCAGAGAATCCAATTAAAGGTTTTCTGTACAAACTCTGTTATTGATCTCATGTACTGATGCCTTTCTCATTTAATTCCCTTACCCAAAATTATTACTTCTTGTGCAAACTCAAAAATAAATAATTCAAATAAAATCCAAAAACTTAATATTTAATATGCTTGCACACACAGAAATACTACCTATTTATTTTTGTTGGCATATATCTTTTATGTAAACTTGTGTTTTCTGTTTGAAACGTGTAGCTTCTGAAAGAGCTACAGGTCCAAAAATCTCTATAATTTCCTAATAAAAGAGCCTTTAACTAAAACTCTAATTACCAATGCCCAATGTAGTTAACAATGCATAAGATAAGGCTGCGGCAAAGATAGGGTTGCAGAAATACTTTCTCTTTTCTGGAGTTCTGTTTTGGTTGTAAATGAACATTTATTAAAGCACTCCTTACTAGTACTAAAAAAAGCGTTGTAGCTAAATTAGACAATTCTTTACCTCTAATTTTTTTTATTTTCAGATTTTGGAATTTAGGCAAGAAAACTACCAGAATGAACAATACAATTTGTATACATTTTAGTTATTCACAGAACATTAACAAATATATGGGTAGAATACTATAGCATTTTTGTGTCGTAGAAATATTTTTAGCAATTTTAATTAAGGATATATAATAAAATTTTAAAAAATATGCTAAAAAATTACCTTTTTACATATACACCTCATTATAAATTCTCTGGACCCATTTCAATATGGTGGCTGATAATTAAACACAGAAGCTAAATGGAACTGTCATTGTCAGTGTCAAAAAACTGGTCTGCAGCAATTTGGAATGGAGTGTAATAAATATTTCAATGTAAAACATAATTAAATGTATTTGGTGTTTAGAATGTGACACCCTCCTATTCACATATTGCCCATGCTCACATGTGGACATTTCTGTTTTACGTCTCAGGACTACGTGCCTACCGATGGTCACAAAACAGCGGAGGATTTGTGTTCACCGGTGGGCATCTGGTCCTTGGACGTAAAACTAAATGCACACATGGCTCAACTTGTGGAGGTGATTATGGCCACAACATTATAAACACCTATAGATATGCAAATAAATAAATTAATTAAAAAACTTATCTCAAAAATACTTATTAATAATCATTTAAATTAAATCTAACTTAAAAAAGAAAAGAATAACATGTTATTTTTTCCTTCTTTGGAACCGCAAACTAGTAGCTGTAGTTTCAAATATCAGACTTCACGTGATTAGCTTCTGAAATTAAAAAAAAAACAAAAGTATAAGTGTATGAACTGAAAAAATATTTTCTTTAGAGAAAACAACAAAATTGAAGAAAGAGCTTGATAACAGATATTTTTTTACTGATTTTGGGGAACTTGAATCCAGATATTCAAGGTGGTGCCCATTTTTTTAAAATAACTAATAAAAAAATAATCAGGGGTTTTTGGGTTCCCGTAATCCATTTATGTGATTTAAAAATTCATTAGAAGTATCTAAGGGTTCTAGTAGCAGTTTTAAAAGTAACCATTTTGCATGCATGATTGACTAATTTCAGTTTTTTTAGTTGATTTTAATTGGTACAGGTGTACATTTTATGAATCCGATTAATGCCACTCTGATACCCTTGTAAAACTTAAAATATTTAAGATGGGACACAAACATTTTAGAAGAAACCAGATCAAATACAGACAGATGATATATCAAATTGAGAGTTTTGGGATCCACTGATATCATTCTTTGGATAAAAAAAAAATTCTGGAGATAATAGAAGGATCTTAGGACATAATTTTGGGATCCAGCCCAAACTTATATTACTTCTTAACATATATACAACTTTAGAAGACTTAAAAATATCCAAATCGATATATTTTCCTAAAACTACCTCTAAATCCTCATCTGAATCCCAATTGTAATAACTGGAACACCAAAATTAATTTTGGAAGATCCAAAAAACTCCTAAATCAATATATCACATATCTTTTATACCAATAATTTTTTATGTTACCCTTTCAGGCTCCTTACATTACCCCTAAAAACTGTTTAACCCCCAAAATGAATTTAGTTAACCCCAGAATCTCCAAAGTGATGTCTTTTTATCAATAGTATGTTGTTTTTACCACTTTACCCCTAAAACTCACCCTTAAGCCCCTTAAATTACCCTAAAAATTTTTTTACACCAAAAATGAATTCAGCTGATCCAAACATTTCTTAATTGTGTTTTTTTGTCATTTACGATTCTTTTTGCCCCTAGGAACCTTAATTATATTATTCCCAAAAAAATGAGGAATACAATAAGCCTTGCAATAAGTAAACTAGCTGCATTGTCAGGGATTTCCTAAATCATGCCTTATTGTAGGAAAGAAATCTATCAAGATGGAATGACACTGCTGGTCTTGTCTTCAAGGTATATTTATAAAATTCAAAATTAAAATTCTTATTGTAACAATTTTAATCAGTCAAAATGGAACTGAAAAACCGAGAAAAGTTGAGAAATTTATTCTTTGAAAAGGTCAGGAAATTTGACAAAAAAATATACAAAAACAAGGAAAATTGGAAGCCTATCTGGAAAAAATTGATTTAAAAACCAATTAGAATCATGAAATTTGTCAAAATAAAATTTTGCAGCTGTTTTGCAGTTCCATTTTGACTGATTAAAATTGTTACAATAAGAATTTTAATTTTGAATTTTATAAATATACCTTGAAGACAAGACCAGCAGTGTCATTCCATCTTGATAGATTTCTTTCCTACAATAAGGCATGATTTAGGAAATCCCTGACAATGCAGCTAGTTTACTTATTGCAAGGCTTATTGTATTCCTCATTGAATATTCTTTTCTACTGTTCACATAGGTGTTTTTTTGCCAGGTGGAGCAGCCTTCTTATTAGTATTTTCAGGAACCCTCCCTCCTAGACAGTTTCTTCAGGCCAGTATGCTTATTCTTGAACAAATGTGAGGGGAATTTCGCTCACCTCACCTCACGGCCCTTGGACACCTTAAACTTACAAAAATATTCAGGTCCTAATTTTATTTTCAACTCTTAAAAAATGCATAGAGGTTGCCATAGTTATGGAACTCTGAATACACCTCAAAAGAATCTAAAAGGAAGAAATTTCCTTAAACTAAAAATGAGTAACTAACAAACGTTGCCTAGTCGCTTGTAGTTATTTCAAGGGGTAATTATGCAGTATACGGTTTTCTGCCATTTTTGATTTTTTATGAAAAATTCTTTATGGGGGCACCTACTAGGGTCCCTAGGACCCCAAATCCGCCTGCGTCCGTTGGTTTGGTTGTGGTTGGTTTCTTTTTTTTAATTTTTTTTCACCAAAACAAACCAATCCAACACAGTCCAACCCTAAACAATGAAAAAAACACATTCCAACCACTCTTAAGGCACCCTTTTTTCCCTTTAAAAAAAAATCGGGCGCAGCGCAGGGACCTTAGTAGGTGCCCCCATAAAAATTTTTCATAAAAAATTAAAAATGGCAGAAAACCGTATAGTGTTTAATTATCTTTCAAGGAAAAACCAAGGGAGAAACCCTTATAAAGACAACAATACTTATTCAAAAAATGTATAGTCAACCCGAGGTCTTACCTTAAGAATTTGCTTTCTTTTATTTTTTCTTGATCCATTGCATATTTTCGGAGTCTTTAAGCACACCAAGAGGCAAATAATGTACTACATTAGCAAAAACCGAGGTACAACTAGAAAAACTTATTTTTTTTGTCTGAAAAATAAACACGCAGTCACATGGACCTAAAGGTTTATTTGCACGGTGGTACCGTACAGCGGCGGTAATGATGATAGCAAGGCAAGTTCGGGCTACAGCAACGCATCATGAGTTACACGGAAGCGAAAGTAAAAAAAACTTATGTGCTTTAGCGGCGCGGAATGCGAAATCAAAATAAGTAAACTAACCCCAAATTTTTTACCCGGTGCAAAAAAAGCTCTGGTATCCTGTGGACAAAAATAAATAAACTCTCCACGTTGCCATGGAAAACAAATGCAATGATATGATTAAATTGATTTCCCAATAATATGATCAATATAAGATTTCAGATATGTAAAAACAATAAAAATAATATTTACTCCTCTGAATCTCCATCCAAATTTTTAGCTAGCAAGTGTAAACGGTTTGACGTTTTCAACTACCAAAACCAACATTTTTTTGTGAAATTTTGGTTTGCCGGACAGGAAAAACAAATTTTTTGCGCTTGGAGTTGGATTTTTAAGTCTGGGCTGAAAATGTCTAGAAATTCAACAAAAACTATCCAAAACAGTCAAACCAAAAGCCTTTGCAACGATAAGACTTTCGAGTGCACTATATACTCTTAAGATAAATAATAAAAAGGAAAATAAGCATTAAACAAAAATATATAAATCGGAAGCAAGAAATCCCCTAAAATTCTCCTCATTGCATTGGGAATAATTCTCTGACTATCTCAAGGCTTACCTAGAGACCCTCTATACATTTAACAATTGCTGTTGACCCAAAAATTGTATACAGGACCTCTAATATGACCCACCAAATTAAAACTGCCCGGTATAAATATTATGTACAGAATTAAATATTTTTTTTTGGAACAGAAAGTCATGACAATTTTCCAGTGAATCCACTTTCTGGTCTAACCGCTGTCTTCGGTAACTCCTTGGCCATTTTCAGCAACATCCTTTTAGTTTCTGAAGCAGTATCAGTCTCTGAAGTGCTAATCTAAGGTGTTCTTGAACGCGATAAGTGTTAAGATGCGTTATGTATCACGTATCGTTGCGGCACACGTATCAGAAACACCTTAAATTAGCACATATATCTGCTCTTTTCGAACGTGCTACAAGTTTCTGACCAATAGATGTGCTTGGTTCTTGCTAGATGCGGATACGTATACCGCGATGAGTTACAGATAGCTTTATGTCTCTAATGAAAGATTTTCAGAGGCAGTATCAGTTTCAGAAGTGGTAGTGGTTGAACTTGTAGATTTTAGAAGCTTCTGAGTTTTTCTATAAACACGCATTTGCATGAATTTTAAATAAATATTTTTACTACGACCGTGCATGTGGGCTGTTCTCCAAAAAACTTGACATTTGCGGTCCCCCGCGTAAAAAAATACAAAATACTAAGTTAATAATTTGTTTTTGTTATAATCAGTAAATATACGCTTTGGCGCATACCGGTCAACACATTTTTTTTTACTATTTTTTTTTGATGTTTTAAAACCATTAATAACACGAGAGTCTCTTGGTAAAGCGAAACTAGTATTTACAAAACGTGTTCAAAGAAAAAATTATAACAAATTTAACAAACCATATTTTTAACGCAAATACCCAATGTTTTATAATTTTTTTAGTGATGTCCTTCGATCCAAGTCTCACTTTCGTTAATAAATCAAAATTGACAAATCTTACCTAGAGGACGCGCATCTTGAATATTTTTAAAAAGGAATCGACTCTTCCTGACCACAGCCACAGAAAGCAGAGCTTGATGGCTTTGTTATGCTATATTTTTAGTTTAAAAATTGAAAAGTACAGTGTGTTGAGCATAATTTCTCACTTATGTTAATTTGAAAAAAGAAAGAAAACTCCTTATTTAAAAAAATCTTTTCTCATTTCCTATTTCAAAAAAGACAATAAAATACGGGAGACGTTTTCTCTGCAAGAAAGTTAGGGGGGAAATTTAAATAAAAATAGTTTAGCATCATCATAAAATCAGACATCATACAATAACATAAGCGTTTTATTTCAACAAAACCTCAGTTTTGTTAATACATTTCTTACTTTTGTCAACACATTAATTCAAAAATTCAAAATGTTTTCTTAAAATATTAAAGATTAAGCTCAACCACGAATTGGAGCTGATATAAAACTCAATATGATTAAACAAGTTCGACAAATAATATTAAGAACAATACTAATTTTAAAAAAATAAGGTATCCGAATGTCAGGTTTTTTGGTGAACAGCCCATATTTACCTACTTTCCTAAACGTATTTTAGTTTTAAAAGCTTCACTTTCCCGCACTCGTGCAGGAGAGTAAAATCTCTGTTCAATTTGAATCACAAAACACCGCCGCAGAAGCTTCCTTCTTGTTTATAGCTTGAAATACCTTCGCCAAAATGTCAAACATTGCATCGGATGTGCTTTTCTTGGCTTGAAAGCCATACTGATTTTTGTTTAGAATATTATATTTATGTAAAAATAATAACAGACGGTCTTTGACTAAGCATTCCATCAATTTAAAGAGAGTAGATAACAATGAAATTGGCCTGTAATTGCACGGATTTGAATTATCACCACCAATTTTTAAACAAGTAGGAAAACATCCAGATTGAAAAGAAATATTGATTGCTTTGGATAGAGCTGAGATGGCATTATTTGGAAGATTTGTTAAAATTTTTGAAGAGATTCCATCATCTGTTGCTGCATTTTTATTTTTAATGGAGTGCAAGGATTTAATAATTTGTTCGGCAGTAGTTGGAGAGAAAATGTCGAATGTTTCCGGAATATCAACGTTTGAAAGGTAACTTAGTGGATTTGTATTAGAATGAATATTTTTGTTGGTTTATCAGCGATTGAACAGTAAAAATTGTTAAGAGAGATGGTGTCAATCTTTATGTCAGAAGGTCTATTTCTTCTATGACTAATTTCATTTACAATAGACCAAGACTCGCGCTGTTTAGTGCGGGAATTTAAAATGCGCTTAGAGTAATAAATTTTTTTGGCATTACGAATTACCAGTCTATAAATTTTCCTAAAAATGGGGTAATACCTTGGAGAAATAACAAACTGATGGATGGTGCATTCCCATTAAAAACAAGCATTGTTTATTAATCGGACAACAAGTCACAGTATACCATGAAAATCGGACGGGTGTACCCAATGGCAACGCTGTAATGTTTATTTTGCGTGATTGTTGCTTTGAGCCAGTAGCGTGTGGTTTATAACTAAAAATAATCCAGTCAAGAAACTGAAAACCTATTAAGATATTTAAATTACGTTAAGGATTATGAAGCATAATTCAAAAAGTATTGAACTAATTAATTCTTTTAGTGAAAAACAATTCGAAGTTTATTTCTTTGATCATATGCTAATCTCTAGTTGGTAATTTTTTTCATACAATATAACTTCAATTATTAGTCTGTTTCATAAAGCTTTCGGAGATAAGAATTCAAGTGTATATAATAAGTACCCACACAACTACCTACTATAAGGAATGGGAAAGAGCTTATCTTTTTTGATGAGAACATTTCATCGGTTCAAAAAATGAATAATAGGTACTTATTATAAAGGTTCTGACAACCCCTATATACCAATTTCATTCATTTATTTTGAAACAATGAAAGCGAAAAAATTAAACAATATCTTTACACAAATTCTTTATTGCAAATCACAATTTATGAAATAGGTAGGAACATGGAAGCATAGATTATTATAATTACCTTAAAGTACAGGGCGTTTCGTTATAAATGCCCCCCCCCCACAGTTATATATGTTAATATTTAAGGCAGAAAAATATTTTAAATACAAAAGATATTTGAATTATAAAGTTCTTCAAAAAGAAGTAAAAAAAAGTTTTATATATAGTGTCAAATATTGATAGCAACTTTCTTATTATAGATACAAAACCCTGTATTTTTTGCATTTTTGAATTATTTTTTCCTGATTTCAGAAATGCATACCTTATATGCACTGGGATCTATATTTTTTGAGATATTGGACTCCCAACATGTATTTCTATTAAAAAAATTATAAACATCCTGCATTATGAGTCATAGCCACCTATATCTCAAAAGATATAAGCCATTCTGTTTATAGCTTATAGCGTAAATTTTTTAGGTCTAAAATTATATTTTTTTTAGTTCCGATTTTCATATTACCTATAAAATATTATTAAAGCTAAGTATAGCAGGTTTAATTCGTTCTATAATAATACAAAAAATAGACTAAAGTTGAAAAGTAATAGTTCAAGTTACTTACTTAGGTAGATACAAAATACCTGTTTTGAAGACTTGACATTTTTGCATGTAATTGTAATAGTATAAAATAGGTTTAAGCTTTTTACAAAATGTTCTAAAATACCATTACAAAAAAACAGAATAATGTTAAATTACTGTAAATTAAGGAAACCTGAAAATTCTGATACACAACTTATCTTAACAGAAAATATTTACAAATTATAAAGTTTTTAGACTTACTTCTAGTCAATTTGCAAAAATATATACCGGGTGCATAGCGCCCAATCAACAGCAATTTAACAGCTAATTTCTTGCAGTGAAAATAATTTTGCAGCTACAGCCGTTTTCGAGAAAATAGAACTTCCATGTTTTTCCAGTAAATGTAGATATGTCATTTTCTGGGAAAAGGCTGGTTGCAAAATTATATTTTCCATGATAAATTTGCAAAAAATTAACTGAACTGAAGCAGCGTAAATCTATCTTATTAGTGAAGTAAGTTATTTTCCACATATTATTATTCTTGTTTATCACATACGATGAAGACTATTTTATGTTTTACCCATTTTACCTGTCGTCGTATATAACAAGTTATTAATTTTTTTTAGGTAGACGTCTTTTCATAACAAATTACATTTTATATCTTCAGCTTCATTTTTATAAAATTATACTCACATGCCGGTTTTCTAGTTAACATGTGTCCAGCAGCATAAGTGTTAAATACCACTAGAGGTCTGCGGGTTTTTTCTACTTTTATTTTGAGATATGTAGAACATTTTGATTGATGACGTAGGCGCCTGAACCGAAAAAATCAACGATATGCCATAATTTTGATACATTGTTCATGATACATACGTCTAGACGTGAAATTTGGCATTTAATTCTCTCTTTTTCTCGTCTATAAAAAGACAAGTAGTTTCACTTAAATGAGGATATTAGAATCCCGCTTTTATGGCGCAAAGGAGTATTTTTATCAAGGTTATTACGACGTCTTTTACATTAGGAGCAGACGTTAGCTTACGTAGTATAACGTCTCCATATTCTTAACCACTAACACAACGAGTGTTACCTAAGGAAAATCGAAGAAGAATGAAAGTAATACTGGCGCTGAATATAAAAGACAAAGATGTCCGATCCAATAAATTTCACGTCTAAGTTTATGTATCCTGACCAGCTTAAACTCCCTAATAACTAACCTTTATGCTAGCGCTAGCACAGGCTCTATAGATAAGGTACTTACGATGCAAGAATAGTATAATATTATATTGGTAAATATATTATTATTACTTATCTTGCTTACAATGTAAAATAAAATTACAGATGTAGGTACAAACAATAACTAATAATATAAAATTATAGATGAATACAAACAATTGGGATATCAAAATAAGCAAAGCGCCCTCTAACCTAAAGCCCCCAACTATCCTAAAGCCCCCGATACCATGGCAACTGCAGGTGTTTTGTCAACAAGGCCCACAGTAGGCAGAAGGGAATTTTTACGATTTCTGACAGAAAACCATTCGAGGTTATGTTTATCTTTCAAAAATATTTTTTCAAAATCGTATATAAAATCACCCCGCGTGTGCGATCGCCCGCTGAAAATGACCTAGCGCTGCGCGAGCATTACCCTGAGTTTATCAAAGAACCAAGAGAACTTTACTGGCTCGCTGGAATTATTAGGAATTCGCCTAGAAACACATAATTTTGTTTTTATTTTCATTCAATTTTTTTTTAATTTAAATTATTGCGGCATAAGTTTTGTGCAAGTTTACTAGTGAAATTTTAGAGGCCTAACGATATATTTTAGATCCCAACAGCAGTTTCAAAAACACACGGATACTTGAGTATTAACAAAACATGTCAGTAAAGCTCCATTTAGAGGTTGAAGAGACTCTTGCAAGTCGTTGATGCTCCTGTTTAAAATAGAATATGATTATTTCGTTTAGCGTCAGCAGCCGATATTTAAATCTGCATGCTTTTTAAGTTAAGCTGTTGTCCTTAAATCAGTGGTAACAGCTAGCAGGAGTGTTTCAAATTCAATTATAAATTCACTTGTAATACAACCTTAAACACTACACCCAGTTACTTTAATATGTAGTTGGATAGCGTTTTTTAGTAAGTAATTCTGCAGTAAATGGTTTTTTTTTTATTTTAGTATTTTACTCGGTTTTTTTTATGAAAAAAATCTTGTATGTAGGTACTGACTAGGGTCCCTAATTTATGAGTGCTGGAATTGCTAAAAAGTGCTGGGTTGGTTTGATTTTAGGATTTGGGTGGTTTAGTTCCCCCTTTAGTTAAAAAAAATGAAAAAAGTTTCATCACTGGTAAATTTGAACTTCCTAGGAGCTCAGGTAAGTGCTAAATAGGTATCTAAAGAAAACTGTTTAATACACTAACACCGTTTAGCCTTAATATATTAAGTGAGCAGCACAAAATAATACTGTGAAAAATTTTATTAATAAAAAGTTATTCTTAGGGCCAGTTTCTCAATAGCAGATTATGAGAAACTTAAAGTAACTCACGAGCTATAAATCCCAGTTTTCTTGCTGTTTTTAAGCCAATATTTGTTTAGGGTAACCAGGAGGTAAGGTAACTTACCCTAACCTTGTTGTATTGGCCCTGGCTATCCTGGAGTTAATTTTAACCTGATTTTTAAAGATTTTTACTAGGTTATGTTGCTTGAGTTAACAGAAACTCGCTTTTGAGAAACCGGCCCTTAGTCTCTCTTGTTTTTTGAATAAAATAGGTTAGTGACTTGAAAATTGGAAAATATTAATCAGGAAAAATTCTTTAAAATATAAATAGTTGCTCATTCATCTTTCAAATAAATTAAATACACAGGATCAAATAATTTGTGTGTATGTCATAACTGGTGGTTAGTGAACACTTCTATGAAAGTTGAATCATGCACTGTGAACCTGCTTAGATTTTGAAACTCATATAACACAGGAAAATAAAACTGCAGATTACAAAACTTGATTTACTTTGGCTTGATACATTTGTCTCTAACTTATAACTTAGATAACAAAACCAAACCTCTGCTTCTGTGACTAAAAAATTATTATGCAAAAAATATTTTAAACAGTTTATAAACATGTGCCACTCAAGAGAAAATTTTTAAGAAATATTGGTTGTCCTCGCCTAAAGTTCAAAATATAGAAACAAAATTTAGAGATAGAATATTTCTTGTTATTTTTATTATTCTTTTAGGAGCTGTATATAATAACAAAACATATGGAGCAGTAGATATTTAGGCAACTACCTAAAATGAAAAAGAAGAAGATTCTAAAGTGCCACCACCCAGAGAAGAATAATAATCTATAAAGTAAAAAGTCTACAATTTGTACTGAAACATAGAGAGCAGTGAATATTTTGCCAACTAAAATGTATAGCAAAACCACCAAACAAAGGATAATTAATAATCTATAAACTAAAAGTAAGTTTTTGCTTCTGATTTCACTTATATTTGGTAAAACTTCCTTAAATAAAAAAAATTTATTATAGTCTAGATCCGATATCAAAAATTAATTTAACTCTTATTGTTTATTGCAAATTTTCAAAACAAAACAGAAAAACTATACACAAAGAACAAAACAGAGAACAATTTTGAAGAGGGACCCTCACAGATACTTTTTGGCTCTGTTGGAAATTTCATAGGGTAATTTTTATCTCTGGAATTTAAAAAGGGAAAGGTCTTTTAAACGTTTTTACTATTAATTATGTCAAAATTTTAAAAAGCTAGGATGACTGGTGTTTAAAATATTTGCTTTTAAATTTGGTATGGAATGAAGAAAAGGTTTGAACCTTTTCAAGGGATCAGTTTTTCCACCAAAATTTAAAGAATAAAAGTAGGCTTATTTGGATGGTATGTTTGAGAAAACAATCAGAAAAAAATCAT
>OY998166.1:50692551-50760051 GCA_963921995.1 Oxystoma pomonae
TTAAAATTAAAATTAAAATTAAAATTAAAATTAAAATTAAAATTAAAATTAAAATTAAAATTAAAATTAAAATTAAAATTAAAATTAAAATTAAAATTAAAATTAAAATTAAAATTAAAATTAAAATTAAAATTAAAATTAAAATTAAAATTAAAATTAAAATTAAAATTAAAATTAAAATTAAAATTAAAATTAAAATTAAAATTAAAATTAAAATTAAAATTAAAATTAAAATTAAAATTAAAATTAAAATTAAAATTAAAATTAAAATTAAAATTAAAATTAAAATTAAAATTAAAATTAAAATTAAAATTAAAATTAAAATTAAAATTAAAATTAAAATTAAAATTAAAATTAAAATTAAAATTAAAATTAAAATTAAAATTAAAATTAAAATTAAAATTAAAATTAAAATTAAAATTAAAATTAAAATTAAAATTAAAATTAAAATTAAAATTAAAATTAAAATTAAAATTAAAATTAAAATTAAAATTAAAATTAAAATTAAAATTAAAATTAAAATTAAAATTAAAATTAAAATTAAAATTAAAATTAAAATTAAAATTAAAATTAAAATTAAAATTAAAATTAAAATTAAAATTAAAATTAAAATTAAAATTAAAATTAAAATTAAAATTAAAATTAAAATTAAAATTAAAATTAAAATTAAAATTAAAATTAAAATTGAAATTGAAATTGAAATTGAAATTGAAATTGAAATTGAAATTGAAATTGAAATTGAAATTGAAATTGAAATTGAAATTGAAATTAAAATTGAAATTAAAATTGAAATTAAAATTGAAATTAAAATTGAAATTAAAATTGAAATTAAAATTGAAATTGAAATTGAAATTGAAATTGAAATTGAAATTGAATTTCAATTTTAATTTTAATTATTTTAATTTTAATTATTTTAATTTTAATTATTTTAATTTTAATTTTTTAATTTTAATTTTTTAATTTTAATTTTTTAATTTTAATTTTTTAATTTTAATTTTTTAATTTTAATTTTTTAATTTTAATTTTTTAATTTTAATTTTTTAATTTTAATTTTTTAATTTTAATTTTTTAATTTTAATTTTTTAATTTTAATTTTTTAATTTTAATTTTTTAATTTTAATTTTTTAATTTTAATTTTTTAATTTTAATTTTTTAATTTTAATTTTTTAATTTTAATTTTTTAATTTTAATTTTTTAATTTTAATTTTTTAATTTTAATTTTTTAATTTTAATTTTTTAATTTTAATTTTTTAATTTTAATTTTTTAATTTTAATTTTTTAATTTTAATTTTTTAATTTTAATTTTTTAATTTTAATTTTTTAATTTTAATTTTTTAATTTTAATTTTTTAATTTTAATTTTTTAATTTTAATTTTTTAATTTTAATTTTTTAATTTTAATTTTTTAATTTTAATTTTTTAATTTTAATTTTAATTTTAATTTTAATTTTAATTTTAATTTTAATTTTAATTTTAATTTTAATTTTAATTTTAATTTTAATTTTAATTTTAATTTTAATTTTAATTTTAATTTTAATTTTAATTTTAATTTTAATTTTAATTTTAATTTTAATTTTAATTTTAATTTTAATTTTAATTTTAATTTTAATTTTAATTTTAATTTTAATTTTAATTTTAATTTTAATTTTAATTTTAATTTTAATTTTAATTTTAATTTTAATTTTAATTTTAATTTTAATTTTAATTTTAATTTTAATTTTAATTTTAATTTTAATTTTAATTTTAATTTTAATTTTAATTTTAATTTTAATTTTAATTTTAATTTTAATTTTAATTTTAATTTTAATTTTAATTTTAATTTTAATTTTAATTTTAATTTTAATTTTAATTTTAATTTTAATTTTAATTTTAATTTTAATTTTAATTTTAATTTTAATTTTAATTTTAATTTTAATTTTAATTTTAATTTTAATTTTAATTTTAATTTTAATTTTAATTTTAATTTTAATTTTAATTTTAATTTCCCAGCAGACGTCGGGTTAAAAGAAAAATAAAAGGAGCCAAAGTGATAAAAATATTAGTATGGTTGTAATAGAATGAAAACAGTTATAAACAGTGACAGTGGTGTAGCCAGAAATCGACTCTGGGGGGAGAGGGGTTTCATCATTCAATAATGATGATGGTACATTTTTTTCAAATATTTTCACCCATTTTCATATTTAAAAAAAATATGGGCGGTAAATTTCAACTCCTTATAAACCTTTTTTTTCATAAAATGCAAAAATAAAAGAAAACCTTTTGATATATTACCTTTCATAGAAAGAATTATAATTTTCAACTAGTTTAAACAGTATTATTGAATTAGTAAATTTAAAAATTGTTTTTTCATTATCATATTTGTTGGTTTATGGTTATTTTTGTGTTATATCTAGATTTCCATAAATTCAATATGATGTCTTTGATGCTTCAAAAAGTTGAACAGACACAGACTCAAGTTTCTATTTTCTTCAAATTTGCATGGCCCTTTACTGTAAGGTCCTGGCATGCATGTATGTTTATTTACAGCCATTTGGTTTTTTCGCAAACATAATATATCCTGGCAATACTAGCAAGCCTACTTAATTTATTTTCTATAAAATTATTTCATGGAAAAACATCTTAAAGGAAAAAATTTAGGCTGACCTTTTAATATGAAAAAATACCCAAATTTGATGTTTTTGGAAATTTTTTGACCCAACAATGACTTTTTTTAGTAAAAACAGTTTCAGCCTCTGGAGATATATTATAAAATATGGAAGTGGTCACAGAGACTAGGTCGATGCCTTCGTAAATTCGAATTTTGGTATATTGGTCATTGTGGACATTTACCTGGAATGGCTGACGGTCACTTTGTTACATATTTTGTTCACATATTTTTACATTTGCTTCTTAAAAAAATCTAACAATTTTTAATTTTTATTTTTTATGGTAAATTTCCAGATAATACTAAAAAAAATAAATGTGACAAATAATGATTTAGCTAAGTACTCTGTTGTCTGCTCCAATCATTTAATATCAAACCGAATGGGATTCAGTTCCTCAAATCTGATGCTAATCCAGGCTTTATTAAATTTTGGAGACAACGTGTCAAAGTAAAATTGAAGAAGACAATTCTACATATTTTTGTTTTCTCCTTATTAATTCATTTAAAACTTTATTTTTATGCTGTCTTGAAATGCAAATTTTATCTCAACTATTATTATTACTACTGTAACCACATTAAAATCCGTCGTTTAGAGCTAAGAAAGATTCAGGCTTTAATCTTACTCCATGAGTTACTTCAGATTTTTAGCAACCCAGTATTTTATGGGCTCAACTTTCGTTTACATGAAATATGATATTGAAAAAAAAATGATTGTGGGTCTTCTATAGGACCCCCTGAGTTTGAATATAAAAGCAAAAAATTGCAGAAACGTACCGTTTTCCAGAAAAATTGAAAAATATAAACTTTGTGTAGAAATGCGATAAAGACAAAATAAAAACGGTTTTAGATTTCACTTCTTCTCTTCAATACAAATAAAGAAATAAAGTGAAAAAGATGTAACTTTTTGTAGAAATGTTATATAAAAAAAATTGAAACAGCTCTAGATTTTACTTTGCTCAACTTTCGTTTACATGAAATGTGATAAAAAGAAATATTTGGAGTCTTCTATAATACGACCCCCTGAGTTTGAATATAAAAGCAAAAATTTGCGGAAACTTACTATCACATTTCTACAAAAAGTGGCATTTTTTCACTTTTTCTCAAAAACAATGCATTTTCGCAGATTTTCTTTTCGATATTTGTATTGAGGAGAAGAAGTGAAATCTACAGCCGTTTCAATTTTTTTCATATCACATTTCTACAAGAAGTTCAAAAACGGTACATTTCCGCAAATTTTCAATAATATAGTTATATTCAGGAGAATGGGCAAATTCCAAAATCGTAATATTTTTTAACGTCCATATGTCCATCCTAAAACCGTTTTTCACAGTTTCCATTTTTTTCATTTTTCTTGAAAACTGTGCATCTCCGCAATTTCTCCTCTACCAGGAGAGCCCGGGTAGTGTCGGATTCCTACCGACTAAAACCCCCCGATTGTGGCTCCGACCAACCTGATGGCTGGCCAGAGTCACTGCACTGCAGCCATTACTGGCTTATTGTACACCCTTTGATCCTAGTTTAACCACTCTACTCCCTTGTACGAGTTTTTACAGTGTTGATTCTAGTTCCCCATAGGGCTATACCGGCAATATTCGGTCGCCAGAGCCTCGTCTGTTTTAGACAGGGAGCACCATGAGAAGGTGAGGTTGGCATTTGGATATGAGAGGCTGGCTGCATTCGCATCATACCGAGCGAAAACCTCTGGTCCCATGCCCAATGGGGTAAGCACGGTCTCCAGCTGTTACGAGCAAATATGAAGGTTACATTATATTCGCATCACTATCCCTCACTCCCCATTTTAAATGATATAGTTATAGTCAGGAGAATGTTAAAATACCAAAATCGTAATAATTTTTTTAAAAACTGATTTGTATGGAAAATTGTCTTGTTTTTTCCTCAAAAATAATGCATTTTCGCACATTTTCATTTCTACATTTCCGCTTTAATTTTTTCTGTAACACATTTTTACCCAAAGTTTCCAATTTTTCCATTTTTCTCGAAAACGGTGCATTTCCGCAAATTATTCAATTCGGAAGGCTTTCTACAGGGCATTCCAAAAAAATATTTTTTTTTTCTTATTTCATATAAAAAAAAATTGACCCATATTGTGATCACTTCTGTTCTCCCTTGTTTAAAAAAAAATCTCACAAATTTACTTGATCTACTATCTGTCAAGAAAATCTTTCAACATTCATTTTACCGGAGTCTGAACCACTAACATTGCTCAGGCATCGTCTGAATGTCCTCATCTAAACAAAATATCATTTTATTTCATTTTTATTGAATAATTATAACTTTTTAGATCCACTTTACACCAGCCGCCGATATAAGTAACTATAACAAAATAAGAATTCTTTTTATTTTATTATATAGATACCTACTAATGTCTATTTCTATCATGATAAACAAAGCTTTAAGGAAATCTACTACTTAATTATTTATATAAAAAAAAAACACTATTTTTTGTTGTGAATTCTGGAGGAAAATTGTAGAAGAAAGTATAAAGCTAGATTTTATTAGATTTAATATTTGATTAATTACCTGCAGTCTACTGTACGAATATTTATAACTTTCCAAGGGCGTAGATAAGGGGGGGGGCAAGGGGGTATAAGTGCACTAGTCTGGTTGTAAATCACTTTAATTTTCTTTCCTCCTTATACAAGAGCAGTGACTTATTATAGTCTAGTCTGGTAATAAGGCCCCTCCTTTCTCTACTCTAACAGTCGCATTTAGGATTGGGCAAAAAACCTATACATACCACCGCAACCCATTCCTTCTTGGCATCTAACCCATATCACTTTTTCAAAAATATTTTACAAACAACCTAAAAAATTTTTAAACAATGTTTTTTTTATCAAAACTTTCGCCTGCGGCGCTATAAAAGTTTTGTTTAATTTTATAAGCAATTTTTTTAACAACATTTGAAACGCGTAAAAAATAGCATTTTAGTGTAATTTTTTTCACAAATTTTCCTGCAGCGCATCTAAGGGTTAATTTTGAAAAATATCTGCAAATGAGACTAAATTAGATTTACTTTTAAAAGTAAGTATTTTGGTTTCGTAGACACTAATTCAGTACCTATTAAACCGCTCCTCTCTCCTCCTTTCAGTTCAAGATATCAAGCATGACGATTGATACCTACCTAATTTTTAAAAATTTGCCATAGCTAGGTAGTTAATTTTTATTGAATGATGAAACCCCTCTCCCCCAAGAGTCGATTTCTGGCTACGCCACTGTCACTCTTTATAACTGTTTTCATTCTATTACAACCATACTAATATTTTTATCACTTTGGCTACTTTTATTTTTCTTTTAACCCGACGTTTGCTGGGGAGCTTTCGAACGTCCTGTTTTTCCGTCTTTGTAGCTGTGAGCTGAGCTACCGAGGAACTGCGGTTTTAACTGGCTACTCGAAAATCCTTTCGTCCGATTCATTTGTTAGTAGTGGAAAGATCTTTGAAGCCTACTGCGGCTTTAAAAACCTAGACATGTTATAAAGACAAGGATGTATTCACGATTATTAGTTGTACGAAATTTCATTTATATATCAACCAACGATACACGACATATAGCGTTTTATTGGAAGTGTCAGGTGGCGAATTTCCAATTAATAATTTCAGCCAAACATATTTAAAAAATGAAGGAAAAATTTAGCGCCCTATTAAATTTACAGAAAAAATTTGTGGCGTAAAGGGCAAAGGGAGAGGGAATAAATCAGAAAAAAGTTTTTCCTCGACCAGGATTTGAACCCGGGACCTCTAGAATACTAGTCTAATGCTTTACCGACTGAGCTACCGAGGAACAGCGGTTTTAACTGGCTATTCGGAAATCCTTTCCTCTGATTTATTTGTTAGTAGTGGGGTAGCTCAGTAGAACATTAGACTGGTATTCTAGAGGCCCCGGGTTCAAAACTTTTTTACGATTTATTTCTTTTCTCTTTGCCCTTTACGCCACAAATCTTTCCTGTAAATTTAATAGGGCGCTAAATTTTCCTTTATTTTGTAGATATTACTATATTTTTAGAAAATTTTCGCCCACGGCGCAATTATGACATTATTTTAGCCGCAAATATAGGTACAAAACGAGTTCCTAGCCCAGTTTTTAATATGAGTTGAGCTGATTTTTTTCATACTGCCCCCCCCCCCCAAGTAAAAATCGCATCTACGCCCTTGTAACTTTCGAAGTAAAAAAATATCTAACAACTTCAAATTGAATAGAGATTTTACTCTCCTGCACGGGTGCGGGAAAGTAAAGCTTTTAAAACTAAAATACGTTTAGGAAAGTAGGTAAATATGGGCTGTTCACCAAAAAACCTGACATTCGGATAACTTATTTTTTTTTAATTAGTATTGTTCTTAATATTATTTGTCGAACTTGTTTAATCATATTGAGTTTTATATCAGCTCCAATTCGTTGTTGAGCTTAATCTTTAATATTTTAAGGTAAAATTTTGAATTTTTGAATTAATGTGTTGACAAAAGTAAGAAATGTATTAACAAAACTGACGTTTTGTTGAAATAAAACGCTTATGTTATTGTATGATGTCTGATTTTATTATGATGCTAAACTATTTTCATTTAAATTTCCCCCCTAACTTTCTTGCAGAGAAAACGTCTCCCGTATTTTATTGTCTTTTTTGAAATAGGAAATGAGAAAAGATTTTTTTAAATAAGGAGTTTTCTTTCTTTTTTCAAATTAACATAAGTGAGAAATTATGCTCAACAAACTGTACTTTTCAATTTTTAAACTAAAAATATAGCATAACAAAGCCACCAAGCTCTGCTTTCTGTGGCTGTGGTCAGGAAGAGTCGATTCCTTTTTAAAAATATTCAAGATGCGCGTCCTCTAGGTAAGATTTGTCAATTTTGATTTATTAACGAAAGTGAGGCTTGGATCGAAGGACATCACTAAAAAAATTATAAAGCATTGGGTATTTGCGTTAAAAATATGGTTTGTTAAATTTGTTATAATTTTTTCTTTGAACACGTTTTGTAAATACTAGTTTCGCTTTACCAAGGGGCTCTCGTGTTATTAATAGTTTTAAAACATCAAAAAAAAATAGTAAAAAAAATGTGTTGACCGGTATGCGCCAAAGCGTATATTTACTGATTATAACAAAAACAAATTATTAACTTACTATTTTGTATTTTTTTACGCGGGGGACCGCAAATGTCAAGTTTTTTGGAGAACAGCCCACATGCACGGTCGTAGTAAAAATATTTATTTAAAATTCATGCAAATGCGTGTTTATAGGAAAACTCAGAAGCTTCTAAAATCTACAAGTTCAACCACTACCACTTCTGAAACTGATACTGCCTCTGAAAATCTTTCATTAGAGACATAAAGCAATCTGTAACTCATCGCGGTATACGTATCCGCATCTAGCAAGAACCAAGCACATTTATTGGTCAGAAACTTGTAGCACGTTCGAAAAGAGCAGATATATGTGCTAATTTAAGGTGTTTCTGATACGTGTGCCGCAACGATACGTGATACATAACGCATCTTAACACTTATCGCGTTCAAGAACACCTTAGATTAGCACTTCAGAGACTGATACTGCTTCAGAAACTAAAAGGATGTTGCTGAAAATGGCCAAGGAGTTACCGAAGACAGCGGTTAGACCAGAAAGTGGATTCACTGGAAAATTTTCATGACTTTCTGTTCCAAAAAAAAAATATTATTTAATTCTGTACATAATATTTATACCTGGCAGTTTTAATTTGGTGGGTCATATTAGAGGTCCTGTATACAATTTTTGGGTCAACAGCAATTGTTAAATGTATAGAGGGTCTCTAGGTAAGCCTTGAGATAGTCAGAGAATTATTCCCAATGCAATGAGGAGAATTTTAGGGGATTTCTTGCTTCCGATTTATATATTTTTGTTTAATGTTTATTTTCCTTTTTATTATTTATCTTAAGAGTATATAGTGCACTCGAAAGTCTTATCGTTGCAAAGGCTTTTGGTTTGACTGTTTTAGGTAGTTTTTGTTGAATTTCTAGACATTTTCAGCCCAGACTTAAAAATCCAACTCCAAGCGCAAAAAATTAGTTTTTCCTGTCCGGCAAACCAAAATTTCACAAAAAAATATTGGTTTTGGTAGTTGAAAACGTCAAACCGTTTACACTTGCTAGCTAAAAATTTGGATGGAGATTCAGAGGAGTAAATATTTTTTTTATTGTTTGTACATATCTGAAATCTTATATTGATCATATTATTGGTAAATCAATTTAATCATATCATTGCATTTGTTTTCCATGGCAACGCGGAGAGTTTATTTATTTTTGTCCACAGTAGGACACCAGAGCTTCTTTTGCACCGGGTTAAAAATTTGGAGATAGTTTACTTATTTTGATTTCGCATTCCGCGCCGCTAAAGCACATAAGTTTTTTTTACTTTCGCTTCCATGTAACTCATGATGCGTTGCTGTAGCCCGAACTTGCCTTGCTATCATCATTACCGCCGCTGTACGGTACCACCGCGCAAATAAACCTTTAGGTCCATGTGACTGCGTGTTTATTTTTCAGACAAAAAAAAATAAGTTTTTCTAGTTGTACCTCGGTTTTTGCTAATGTAGTACATTATTTGCCTCTTGGTGTGCTTAAAGACTCCGAAAATATGCAATGGATCAAGAAAAAATAAAAGAAAGCAAATTCTTAAGGTAAGACCTCGGGTTGACTATACATTTTTTGAATAAGTATTGTTGTCTTTATAAGAGTTTCTCCCTTGGTTTTTCCTGGAAAGATAATTAAACACTATACGGTTTTCTGTCATTTTTTATTTTTTATGAAAAATTTTTATGGGGGCACCTACTAGGGTCCCTGCGCTGCGCCCGATTTTTTTTTAAAGGGAAAAAAGGGTGCCTTAAGAGTGGTTGGAATGTGTTTTTTTCATTGTTTAGGGTTGGACTGTGCTGGATTGGTTTGTTTTGGTGAAAAAAAATAAAAAAAAAAGAAAAAACCAACGGACGCAGGCGGATTTGGGGTCCTAGGGACCCTAGTAGGTGCCCCCATAAAGAATTTTTTATAAAAAATCAAAAATGGCAGAAAACCGTATACTGCCCTTAAAATAACTACAAGCGACTAGGCAACGTTTGTTAGTTACTCATTTTTAGTTTAAGGAAATTTCTTCCTTTTAGATTCTTTTGAGGTGTATTCAGAGTTCCATAACTATAGCAACCTCTATGCACTTTTTAAGAGTTGAAAATAAAATTAGGACCTGAATATTTTTGTAAGTTTAAGGTGTCCAAGGGCCGTGAGGTGAGGTGAGCGAAATTCCCCTCACATATGTTCAAGAATAAGCATACTGGCCTGAAGAAACTGTCTAGGAGGGAGGGTTCCTGAAAATACTAATAAGAAGGCTGCTCCACCTGGCAAAAAAACACCTATGTGAACAGTAGAAAAGAATATTCAATGAGGAATACAATAAGCCTTGCAATAAGTAAACTAGCTGCATTGTCAGAGATTTCCTAAATCATGCCTTATTGTAGGAAAGAAATCTATCAAGATGGAATGACACTGCTATTCTTGTCTTCAAGGTATATTTATAAAATTCAAAATTAAAATTCTTATTGTAACAATTTTAATCAGTCAAAATGGAACTGAAAAACCGAGAAAAGTTGAGACATTTATTCTTTGAAAAGGTCAGGAAATTTGACAAAAAAATATACAAAAACAAGGAAAATCTGGAAGCCCATCTGGAAAAAATTGATTTAAAAACAAATTAGAATCATGAAATTTGTCAAAATAAAATTTTGCAGCTGTTTTCTTTTATACAAAATTCTTGAAAAAATTATGATAAGTTTTTTACAAATGGTTAGGAAATACTGAGAGACATCAGACAATCCAATTAAAGGTTTTCTGTACAAACTCTGTTATTGACCTCATGTACTGATACCTTTCTCATTTAAATCCCTTACCCAAAATTATTACTTCTTGTGCAAACTCAAGAATAAATAATTCAAATAAAATCCAAAAACTTAATATTTAATATGCTTGCACACACAGAAATACTACCTATTTATTTTTGTTGGCATAAATCTTTTATGTAAACTTGTGTTTTCTGTTAGTGAATCATTTATTGTGTAAAAATTTGAAATGTGTAGCTTCTGAAAGAGCTACAAGTCCAAAAATCTCTATAATTTCCTAATAAAAGATCCTTTAACTAAAACTCTAATTACCAATGCCCAATGTAGTTAACAATGCATAAGATAAAGCTGCGGCAAAGATAGGGTTGCAGAAATACTTTCTCTTTTCTGGAGTTCTGTTTTGGTTGTAAGTGAACATTTATTAAAGCACTCCTTACTAGTACTAAAAAAAGCGTTGTAGCTAAATTAGACAATTGTTAACCTCTATTTTTTTTTATTTTCAGATTTTGGAATTTAGGCAAGAAAACTACCAGAATGAACAATACAATTTTTATACATTTTAGTTATTCACAGAACATTAACAACTATATGGGTAGAATACTAGAGCATTTTTGTGTCGTAGAAATATTTTTAGCAATTTTAATTAAGTATATATAATAAAATTTTAAAAAATATGCTGAAAAATTACCTTTTTACATATACACCTCATTATAGATTCTCTGGACCCATTTCAATATGGTGGCTGATAATTAAACACAGAAGCTAAATGGAACTGTCATTGTCAGTGTCAAAAAACTGGTCTGCAGCAATTTGGAATGGAGTGTAATAAATATTTCAATGTAAAACATAATTAAATGTATTTGGTGTTTAGAATGTGACACCCTCCTATTCACATATTGCCCATGCTCACATGTGGACATTTCTGTTTTACGTCTCAGGACTACGTGCCTACCGATGGTCACAAAACAGCGGAGGATTTGTGTTCACCGGTGAGCATCTGGTCCTTGGACGTAAAACTAAATGCACACATGGCTCAACTTGTTGAGGTGATTATGGCAACAACATTATAAACACCTATAGATATGCAATTAAATAAATTAATTTAAAAACTTATCTCAAAAATACTTATTAATAATCAATTAAATTAAATCTAACTTAAAAAAGAAAAGAATAACATGTTATTTTTTCCTTCGTTGGAACCGCAAACTAGTAGCTGTAGTTTCAAATATCAGGCTTCACGTGATTAGCTTCTGAAATTAAAAAAAAAAACAAAAGTATAAGTGTATGAACTGAAAAAATATTTTCTTTAGAGAAAACAACAAAATTGAAGAAAGAGCTTGATAACAGATATTTTTTTACTGATTTTGGGGAACTTGAATCCAGATATTCAAGGTGGTGCCCATTTTTTTAAAACAACTAATAAAAAAAATAAAACAAAATATAGGCATCTGATACATCAATTCAGGGGTTTTTGGGTTCCTGTAATCCATTTATGTGATTTAAAAATTCTTAGAAGTATCTAAGGGTTCTAGTAGCAGTTTTAAAAGTAAACATTTTGCATGAATGGTTGACTAATTTCAGTTTTTTTAGTTGATTTTAATTGGTACAGGTGTACATTTTATGAATCCGATTAATGCCACTCTGATACCCTTGCAAAACTTAAAATATTTAAGATGGGACACAAACATTTTAGAAGAAACCAGATCAAATACAGACAGATGATATATCAAATTGAGGGTTTTGGGATCCACTGCTATCATTCTTTCTGAATTCTGGAGATAATAGAAGGATCTTAGGACATAATTTTGGGATCCAGCCCAAACTTATATTACCTCTTAACATATATACAACTTTAGAAGACTTAAAAATATCCAAATCGATATATTTTCCTAAAACTACCTCTAAATCCTCATCTGAATCCCTATTGTAATAATTGGAACATCAAAATTAATTTTGGAAGATCCAAAAAACTCCTAAATCAATATATCACATATCTTTTACACCAATAATTTTTTATGTTACTCTTTCAGGCTCCTTACATTACCCCTAAAAATTGTTTAACCCCCAAAATGAATTTAGTTAACCCCAGAATCTCCAAAGTGATGTTTTTTTATCAATAGTATGTTGTTTTTACCACTTTACCCCTAAAACTCACCCTTAAGCCCCTTAAATTACCCTAAAAATTTTTTTACACCAAAAATTAATTCAGCTGATCCAAAAATTTCTTAATTGAGTTTTTTTGTCATTTACGATTCTTTTTGCCCCTAGGAACCTTAATTATATTATTCCCAAAAAAAGTTTATTCTAAAAAATGGAATCAGTTTTTCTAAAAATCCTGAGGTTAATGTATTATACGTGTGTACTCGATCTAGTTTCTCATCAAAATTTTGTGCTTTTAAGTCGCCGTCATCGCCATCTGGAATATTTGGGGTGTCAAAAAAAGTATATATTCCGACAAAAATGGATTTATATATAGTCCATTTTTGATGTGTTTTTTTTAAAAAATGTTTACTGTTAAATCTGTTCTTAGAACCCTTATGGTGCCTATACTATATTTTATTTTTTGGAGTTCTCCCAAAGGAGCCAGAGTTTCATCACTTGGATTTGTAAAATAGACCTCCTTATTTACCAAAATCCGTCAAAAAATCTTTATTATCTTTATTATCAAGCGTTCAACGAAAACATAAATAAGGTGTTTTTGAGTATTTGGTGAACACTTGGAAAACATTATACAATTTTAGTAGTCTAGAAATTACTTTTTAATATATTTTTTTCCATAGTGCATAAGGCTTTTTGGGGGTGACTTGAGGGATATGAGTTTTTCCAGGAGAAATTATATAAAAAAAGTTGCTTTACAAACATGCAAGATCCATCCAAGATTTGTCAATGAGCGACAAATAAACAATTTCTTCCTCAAAAGTCAGGAAAAAACGTTGTTTTAAAGTTACATTTTTCATAATAAAAAAGGGAATAAACAATTCATGATTTTTTTCTGATTGTTTTCTCAAACATACCATCCAAAATCTTTTATTCTTTAAATTTTGGTTGAAAAACTGATCCCCTAAAAAGGTTCAAACCTTTTCTTCATTCCATACCAAATTTAAAAGCAAATATTTTAAACACCAGTCATCCTAGCTTTTTAAAATTTTGACATAATTAATAGTAAAAACGTTTAAAAGACCTTTCCCTTTTTAAATTCCAGAGATAAAAATTGCCCTATGAAATTTCCAATAGAGCCAAAAAGTATCTGTGAGGGTCCCCCTTCAAAATTGTTCTCTTTTTTGTTCTTTGTGTATAGTTTTTCTGTTTTATTTTGAAAATTTGCAATAAACAATAAGAGTTAAATTAATTTTTGATATCGGATCTAGACTATAATAAATTTTGTTTATTTAGGGAAGTTTTACCAAATATAAGTGAAATCAGAAGCAAAAACTTACTTTGAGTTTATAGATTATTATTCTTTGTTTGGTGGTTTTGCTATACATTTTAGTTGGCAAAATATTCACTGCTCTGTATGTTTGAGTACAAATTGTAGACTTTTTACTTTATAGATTATTATTCTTCTCTGGGTGGTGGCACTTTAGAATATTCTTCTTTTTCATTTTAGGTAGTTGCCTAAATATCTACTGCTCCATATGTTTTGTTATTATATACAGCTCCTAAAAGAATAATAAAAATAACAAGAAATATTCTATCTCTAAATTTTGTTTCTATATTTTGCACTTTAGGCGAGGACAACCAATATTTCTTAAAAATTTTCTCTTTATAAACTGTTTAAAATATTTTTTGCATAATCATTTTTTAGTCACAGAAGCAGAGGTTTGGTTTTGTTATTTAAGTTATAAGTTAGAGACAAAAGTATCAAGCCAAAGTAAATCAAGTTTTGTAATCTGCTGTTTTATTTTCCTGTGTTATATGAGTTTCAAAATCTAAGCAGGTTCACAGTGCACGATTCAACTTTCATAGAAGTGTTCAATAACCACCAGTTATGACACAAACACATAGTATTTGATCCTGTGTATTTAATTTATTTGAAAGATGAATGAGCAACTATTTATATTTTAAAGAATTTTTCCTGATTAATATTCTCCAATTTCACTCCAAGTCACTAACCTATTTTATTCAAAAAACAAGAGAGACTAAAGGCCGGTTTCTCAAAAGCGAGTTTCTGTTAACTCAAGCAACATAACCTAGTAAAAATCTTTAAAAATCAGATTAAAATTAACTCCAGGATAGCCAGGGCTTCAAGGTGAGGGTAAGTTACCTTACCTCAGGGTTAACCTAAACAAATATTGGCTTAAAAACAGCAAGAGAACTGGGATTTATAGCTCGCGAGTTACTTTAAGTTTCTGATAATCCGCTATTGAGAAACTGGCCCTAAGAATAACTTTTTATTAATAAAATTTTCCACAGTATTATTTTATGCTGCTCACTTAATATATTAAGGCTAAACGGTATTAGTGTATTAAACAGTTTTCTTTAGATACCTATTTAGCACTTACCTGAGCTCCTAGGAAGTTCAAATTTACCAGTGATGAAACTTTTTTCATTTTTTTTAACTAAAGCGGGAACTAAACCAACCAAATCCTGAACTCAAACCAACCCAGCACTTTTTAGCAATTCCAGCACTCATAAATTTTAACTCTTTAGGGACCCTAGTCAGATCCTAGTCAGACCCTAAGATTTTTTTCATAAAAAACCGAGTAAAATACTAAAATAAAAAAAACATTTACTGCAGAATTACTTACTAAAAAACGCTATCCAACTACATATTAAAGTAACTGGGTGTAGTGTTTAAGGTTGCATTATAAGTGCATTTATAATTGAATTTGAAACACTCCTGCTAGCTGTTACCACTGATTTAAGGACAACAGGTTAACTTAAAAAGCATGCAGATTTAAAAATCGGCTGCTGACGCTAAACGAAATAATCATATTCTATTTTAAACAGGAGCATCAACGACTTGCAAAAGTCCCTTCAACCTCTAGATGGAGCTTTGCTGACCTGTTTTGTTAATACTCAAGTATCCGTGTGTTTTTGAAACTGCTGTTGGGATCTAAAATATATCCTTAGGCCTCTAAGATTTCACTAGTAAAGTTGCACATAACATATGCCGCAATAATTTAAATTTAAAAAAAATTGAATCAAAATAAAAACAAAATTATGTGTTTCTAGGCGAATTCCTAATAATTCCAGCGAGCCAGTAAAGTTCTCTTGGTTCTTTGATAAACTCAGGGTAATGCTCGCGCAGCGCTAGGTCATTTTCGTCGGGCGACCGCACACGCGGAGTGGTTTCATATTCGTTTTTGAAAAAATATTTTTGAAAGATAAACATAACCTCGAATGGTTTTCTGTCAGAAAACGTAAAAATTCCCTTCTGCGTACTGTGGGCCTTGTTGACAAACACCTGCAGTTGCCATGGTATCGGGGGCTTTAGGATAGTTGGGGGTTTAGGTTAGAGGGCGCTTTGCTTATTTTGATTTCCCAATTGTTTGTATTCATCTATAATTTTATATTATTAGTTATTGTTTGTACCTACATCTGTAATTTTATTTTACATTGTAAGCAAGATAAGTAATAATAATATATTTTCCAATATAATATTATACTATTCTTGCATTGTAAGTACCTTATCTATATAGCCTGTGCTAGCGCTAGCATAAAGGTTAGTTATTAAAGAGTTTAAGCTGGTCAGGATACATAAACGTAGACGTGAAATTTATTGGATCAGACATCTTTGTCTTTTATATTCAGCGCCAGTATTCCTTTCATTCTTCTTCGATTTTCCTTAGGTAACACTCGTTGTGTTAGTGGTTAAGAATATGGAGACGTTATACTACGTAAGCTAACGTCGGCTCCTAATGTAAAAGACGTCGTAATAACCTTGATAAAAATACTCCGTTGCGCCATAAAAGCGGGATTCTAATATCCTCATTTAAGTCAAACTACTTGTCTTTTTATAGACGAGAAAAAGAGAGAATTAAATGCCAAATTTCACATCTAGACGTATGTATCATGAACAATGTATCAAAATTATGGTATATCGTTGATTTTTTCGGTTCAGGCGCCTACGTCATCAATCAAAATGTTCTACATATCTCAAAATAAAAGTAGAAAAAACCCGCAGACCTCTAGTGGTATTTAACACTTATGCTGCTGGACACATGTTAACTAGAAAACCGGCATGTGAGTATAATTTTATAAAAATGAAGCTGAAGATATAAAATGTAATTTGTTATGAAAAGACGTCTACCTAAAAAAAATTAATAACTTGTTATATACGACGACAGGTAAAATGGGTAATGCTATAATATTACTTTTGTATGTTACTATCTGTTAATTTTTATATCATTACTTTATATTTCGTTTTTTATTTCGTAACCTTAATGCTTTCTTAATAAGATATATATTAAAAAACAAAAGATCAAAAGATCTTGGGTGGAACTAACGAAAATTGAAACTTGAGTGAGCATCCCACAAGGAACACACAAAAGATTAAAACGAAAAGAGAAACGATTAAACGATGTTTCACCCTGGGTAACCAGCGGGGTCTCATCAGTAGTTTCACTGATCACCCTCCAATATACATCATTAAACACCATCATACACTTTGATTTCCAACCTTAAACCACTCACAAATAGGCATCGTTCCGCACTGGCACTTATCCAAGTTACCTGATACGAATTCGTTCTGGCGTGTTAATATTTCCAGTGGGATAATGCTCCTAAGGCAATGAAAACAAAAAAGAAGTTAAAAAACCTCCAAATCAGTTACTTTAACCGAATCGTTTCTCTTTTCGCTTTGATCTTTTGTGTGTTCCTTGTGGGATGCTCATCAAAGTTTGAATGCTCGTTATTTCCACCCAAGATCTTTTGATCTTTTGTTTTTTATTTCCTTTTCGGTTGAAGTAACTGATTTGGAGGTTTTTTAACTTCTTTTAAGATATATCTTTGTCATGTACAATTTTTTCTTGGACAATAAAGTATATTTTCACTCACATTCATTCACATTCCCAAGGTACCTGAAACTTTGAGATTTTTTTTATTGTTGTTTGAAGAAATTAGAAATAAAAAATGTTTTGTAAAATGTACTTCAATTTCCCAACAACAAGAACTGGAAAGAGACATTGGGGGAGCCCCCCCCCCCCTTCCCCAAGAGATCGCCGGTGCAAACAAAATATTCAAGACCAGAATCGAACTTTTCGTTAAGCATTCTGCTTAACATGCAAGTTCTATTTATTATTACAATAATAATAGATATTTAAAAAGCGCCTCTGTCAACCTGAAGTCACTATTTTACTGTAGATCTTTTTTTGCTGTCGGGGTTATTTTCTTCATAATAGGTATTATAGAAACCAAAGTGATAATGAGGATTGTTTTGTGACGTCCATATATCTGTCTACAAAGTTTAATTTTACAAAAAAATATACAGGGTGCAAAAAAAAATTGCCAACGCTTTTTTAGTGTTTAGCTTTTTTAGTGTATAGCTAAAGTTTCGATGTTTTTAATGAAAGTGAGTTTTGACCACTTTCAACCAAGCCTACCTACCTATTTGGATAGTAGTGTAGTGTAGAAGATACAAATCAAAAATGATATTCAATTACTTAGTGACCAAGTGATCACAATGACCATAGTAACTTTAGTTTGACACGTGTTTATCAGTAACTACACCACAAAAGTGGAAAGACTGGCATATCAATATTCCATATTGACAATTTATTCGACTACCGGTTACATAATTTCTTTAAACCAGCATCAGCATGGCGAAAGTTTTATTTTGAATTCATTTTACTTTTTTCAATTTCAATATTAGCACTTTTAATATGTTTAAAAGAAATGTTAAAATGTTGTTAAGTACAAGGTTATAATAAATTGGTCCCTGCACCATTAAAAAAATTTAATATATCAGGTAGTCAAAAAAATTGGTGAAGTGGTTAATTCTTTCATAAAACTTGATTGTATTAAAAATTAAGAAAATTAAATTTCTGAAAGGTTTAAACCCTAACATTTAACACCATTTATTTTTTTCTATTTCAGATTAGCGGTACCCAAGATGTTCAGTAAATATGAAAGCAATTGATGACCAGTAAAATGTAACTTAAAGTAAATTTACTTTTAAATTTCAATAAAATTATATATTAATATTTGAAAATAAATAAAATAAACTAAATAAATATTGTGTTTTTGAGTTTTTTTATTACTAATTCCAAAACAAAATAATTTTGTTTGATGTTTAAGTGGTAAAAACCAAATTAAAATAGAAAAAAACAATCTTAAGGTTTACTTAAAATTTAAATAAAAACCTAACTTTGATTGTATCAGATACCTAAAATAGCTACTACTAGTTTTGTCCTTGAAAAATATCAGGTTAACGTGTAGCTTGAAATTAAGCTATTCCCTTTTCCATGCGTTTAGGAGAAAAATTTGGGAGGCCTTTTAGATCATAGTTCTTTACTCGTTATATTTTGTTGTTGTTGCCAAAACTAAACGACACAATATTTGACGAAAACGGCCTAATAGACTCCAAAATTCTGCCAGTTTGATCTCTATGAACAAAATATGGCAACACCGGAAATGGCCAGAAATCGTCATGATACCGTTCAAAAATCGCACCGGCTTCTCTTGGGCTCAAAATATTACGCAAATTTCATTTATAAAAATTCTAGTAAATCATAAGTTTAAGTATATAATCATCTCTAGCATCATTTACCTTTTTTTCTCATTTTTGTAACAACTATCTTAATTCGAGAACAATCGACAATTTGGAGACTGCAGGAATAAACCCCAAATAGATTTATTAGAGTTGCACTAAAATCATTTGTGCTCGATGAAAAAATGTGTAACCAAGTACAACGAATTAAAATTAAGCTATATGTATCTCAGGTAATTTATTATTACTGTGAAATACCTTAATATCTTTTGTCCCCCTTTACAATTATGAGCAGAAAATTCGACGTTTTGCCCAAGAATCGGCCCCCTTGGTCGAGATTCTTTAGAAACGACCAAAAATCTCACCCGTCAGAATTCTGGAAAGCGCCGATTTTTACTTACTGCCTTATTTAAAATAAAAACCCTGCCTCCTTAATATTTATCCTAAATATTTTAAAGATATTCTGCAGAATAAGTTTTACGGTGGAGCTAATTTGCTACTATGTGTAGCAATAGACGTTAAAAATGTCGAAAATTCTCACCATGTAAAAGGAAAGACAGAATTTGTGTGACTTTTCTGAGCAGTGACAGCGACATATTCCATAACTATCTATGGTTTTGTACGTTAAAAGTTTTAAAGGTTTGTTTACACGCAAAAATACGATTAATAAATTTTTTTATTTACTGGAACAGCATTAAAAACTTAATTTTAAGAAATATTAAGGACTTATCGGTACATAAAGTCGACGTAGCCTGACTCGGCACTATTTGTGACAGTTTCACACGAAGGTTGAAAGGTTTCTGACATTTTTGTCACATAAACATGTCATCTAAACATGCTCATATTGTGCCATTCTTAAAGTTGACAAAGTAAAGTTAATACCGTCATTTATTAAAGGCAGGCCAAGCATTATGAAAGTCGACATTACTTTGAGTTCGCATTATTAATTGACTCTGATCACTTAGTCTCTTGGCTCCCATTTTTACGCCAATTTAAGTTGCAAAAAGTGACGCCTTCAAAATATAAAAGTTGAAACAATCAACGACATGACTTTTTTACATATTTATTGTCGCTGTCTAAAACAATGTATCAAATAGAGATCCAAAAAAATGACGTCAGTACGCTCATCTAAAAATTGGAGTATACAGTATGATTGTCGTAGCTTTATGCCTCATTTACCCATTTGATCAGCATAAATTTGGTGCTTATTCTGTATATCTGTCCTTTCTTTAAAATGAGTAAATGAGGCTTAGGTTTTAAACTTCCAAACGATACCTTACCTTAATCCTTGATTTTTTGTTTGTTTGTTGGTGATCAAATTTATAAACTGTGCAACAGTGGATGTCATGATTCATAAAGATCTATAAAATTTATTTTTTAAGTATTCCTTTCTTTATGAGTAAATATATGAACACATCATTTACCCTTAGTAAGAGAGAAAGAGACAGAGATTGCAACCAAAGTTTATAAATAAGGTGTTTTGAAATGTTCCGACAATTTGCAAGTATTTTTGTTACAGACTTGGGCAGATATGAAAAAAAATGCAGTTACAAAAACCTGAATTTCAAAAAACTGGGGGAGGGAGCCCTTCAAAAACTGAATTTACAGATGATGACCTTATAATTATTGACGTGCTGGTCAATAAAAAAAAATACATGGAAACCTAGAAGTGCCGTAACCAAAAATTGACTTTTAATTTGACAAAGAAAAAAATTCCAAACAAGACGATCCAAATGATATTTAAATTCAAGAGGAGGTCAAAATTTTTCAAGTTGAAGACAATCAAGAACCTTTAATAGAAATTCTTGTAAGTTGGTTACAGGCCATTATTCTTGAAATCTGACCTAGAGAGTAGTCTTCGAAATATGGGTGAAAGTAAAAGTTCGCATGCGTTCTCACCCGTTTCAGAGATCTTGGTTGGTCCGGACCCGACGAGATTTGAGTACTCCCTTCTCACTTGTTCAAGAATACTGGCTCTTTTCAGTGAAGTTTGTATATTAAAAATTAGCTCCGTCATAGAAAATTCATATTATTATTTTTTTTTTAATAAAGCAGAGATCGGCCACTGCGATGTTGCAGTTATATTTCTTAAATTTAATAACATCCCGTCATTGTTTTTTTTAATTTTTGTAGATGGTTTTTGTCTTGTATCAAGTGAACATTGTTAGTTATGTATAAAAACTGATTTCTAAGCTTATTGTTTTTTAATTCGTGGACTAAAGCAGAATACTTTACACTAATTTCGTGGGTGAAATCAAGCCATTTGTTCCTCATTTTCGGCACACGGATCGAATGTGAAAGTGAACAAGATGAATACTGTAGACTGATTAAAAATTCATGAGGAATCTAATTACTGGTATCATCAGGTAAAGTATTGGTGGAGTGGGGTAAAAGCTGACGTTTATCATCAATAGGACTCAACGTGATTTTTTTTAACACCTGGTGTTGGTACGATTTTATAAAACTTTGTGAGATATGTGTGGTTTTCTTTTCAAAAATTCATTTTAAATAACCGTCAAATTAAATTTTTCTAAGTGAAGCCTTTTTCACAACTTTTATCCTCATCCTAACATTGAAATTTTTCTCTTATTTCCCCTTCAGAAAAACTATTCTTTCTTGATTTTTTTTCTTAGTTTCATAGTTTTTAGCAGCTAAAAAGTCTTAAAACTTACAGCAAAATTTAGTCCAGTGGATGTCGAGTGGACAACCAAATCCCAAAGAAATTTAGTCTACGACATATCCGTTGGATAATACAAATTTCAAAACGTTGTACGGTTCTAGGACATCCCAAAACGGTCTAAAAGCGACAATGATTTTAATTTATTATACTTTTTGGTCACTATAATGAATACAATTGCTATCCAGTGTTTGTCCAACAGATGGTAAATCCAAAAAATCTCTTTTTACGGTTCTGTGACACAAAAATTATCCAATGGCTGTCCGTTAAATCAAAAAAATAGTTCCATTAGATATAAAAACATTACAAAAAGGCAAACCGTTTGTTTTCAGCTAGAAATGGAAATCTTTTAGTCTTGTTTTTTTGTCAGTACCATAATTTTCATTAAAATAAATTAAGTTTTTATTAAATAATGAATATTATGGGAAATAAATGGGAAATAAATTGGTTAAAAAAACAATCATAACACTTTAAAGACAAATATCGCTTGTTTCATGAAAGTTGAACTCTCTACAAATCTAAATGTGGCTGATGTTGCGTTCTGGGAGGTATTTGTGTCCATCCATCCATCCATCATAATCCAAAACGGGCAACTGAAAACTGGTACTGTTACATTATTTTTATCGATGTCTTTGTGTGTTTTCTTTAGACATTTTTATATTTTTGTATCGTAATATGTTGTACTGTTTTAATAACTATTTACCTCATTTCGTAAGATCCGTAGTTCTATACCTTAGCGTTAATGATTTTCAATGTGGGAAAAGCGCTATGTAGCGGTGCAAAAACTGAAGAGAAAATAACATTTTCTTCTTTACCGAGTAAAAATAATTAAGGCTATATTTAACAGAAATATAGTTCCTAATAAATGAATGCCAATATACTCAATAAATTTGGAAACAAGAACTGACAATAGTTCAAAAACTGCTTAAACTTGACCTCTCAAGGTTATTCGTGAGGCGATTCTATAGATATACAGTTGTAGAAAGTTAAATGATGAAATATTTATTATATCTAGGTATAATTACATATACATTACTATTTATATAATACTGGGGTAAACAAAAACAAAACATAAACAGTTTGGTAGGTCACTACTAGCTCATTAGTAAGCTTTACGTAAACATGTTATTTTAAATTCTTGATAAACAGGATCATGGGTTATCTTGAGTATACTCGATTTTGTCTTCACAAAAGCACACATTTTGATCATTTTAAAATCTATATAATAATAATATTATTTACCGTAAAAATAAAAGCCTTTTAACTCGAGCTGCATGCTGGGTCACACACATAATACAACCTTTTTGTCATGCCCTCCCCCTTTGTAACACTAACATTTTTCAAATCCCATCGCAATAACGCGATATATCTGGCAAAAAGTACCAAGGTCAAGCACTTTAATGCCCTTTTGGCTTCTCCATCTCTCTAAGAATAAATAGCATTGCAACACGGAAATCCAACAAAAAAAGAATTTTTCAAGCGCAGCAAACCAAAATTAGTTTTTTACAGAAACCATAGGAGAAAAACGTGCGCACATAGCGGAAAAAGTACCTTCGGTATACCGGCTGATAGCAATCTCTCTCATCTCGACATTTTTCAAATAGTGCCACCCTTGAAATAATAAGGCCCCAATGCTATGCGTGACGCCATTTTCTACTCCATACATTGGCACTTATGACCGAGAATGGGTAACTAATATTAGAAAGTTTCAACCATTAGAGAATTTCAGCAGGCATACGTTAACACTAAGTAGTCTAAGACCTTGTGGCACTTGACAGATTGGCTAGAGAGCACAAATGACAGATGACAGGTGCATGTCACTAGAGCACTCTGTATAAACCCCAAGCAGACTCACTCTGTAGAACATAAGTCACGTGATAACATCCCCTATTCGCACAGGCCTTTATGGCATTCCCTTGCAACCCCCTTGCAACCCTCTTGGACATCTTCAACAGCCAATGGCCAAGTGACGTCATTGGAATTTCAACAGCCACTGGTCAAGTGACGTCATAACTAGATATAATAAATATTTCATAATTTAACTTTCTACAACTGTATATCTATAAAATCGCCTCACGAATAACCTTGAGGGGTCAAGTTTAAGCAGTTTTTGAACTATTGTCAGTTCTTTTTTCCAAATTTATTGAATATATTGGCATTCATTTATTAGGAGCTATATTTCTGTTAAATATAGCCTTAATTATTTTTATTCGGTAAAGAAGAAAATGTTATTTTCTTTTCAGTTTTTGCACCGCTACATAGCGCTTTTCCCAAATTGAAAATCATTAACGCTAAGGTATAGAACTACGGATCTTACGAAATGAGGTAAATAGTTATTAAAACAGTACACCATATTACGATACAAAAATATTAAAATGTCTGAAGAAAACACACAAAGACATCGATAAAAATAATGTACCAGTAGCAGTTTTCAGTTGCCCGCTATGGATTATGATGGATGGATGGAGGGACATAAATACCTCCCAGAACGCAACATCAGCCACATTTAGATTTGTAGAGAGTTCAACTTTCATGAAACAAGCGATATTTGTCTTTAAAGTGTGATGGGTGTTTTTTAACCAATTTATTTCCCATATAATTCATTATTTAATAAAAACATAATTTATTTTAATGAAAATTATGGTACTGACAAAAAACCAAGACTAAAAGATTTCCATTTCTAGCTGAAAACAAATGGTTTGCATTTTAGGAATGTTTTTATATCCAATGGAACTATTTTTTTGATTTAACGGACAGCCATTGGATAATTTTTGGGTCACAGAACCATAAAAAGACATTTTTTGGATTTACCATCTGTTGGACAAACACTGGATAGCAATTGTATTCATTATAGTGAACAAAAAGTATAATAAATTAAAATCATTGTCGCTTTTAGACCGTTTTGGGATGTCCTAGAACCGTACAACGTTTTGAAATTTGTATTATCCAACGGATATGTCGTAGACTAAATTTCTTTGGGATTTGATTGTTCACTCGTCATCCACTGGACTAAATTTTGCTGTCTGTCGGTTTTAAGACTTTTTAGCTGCTTAAATCCATGAAACTAAGAAAAAAATATGAAAGAATAGTTTTTCTGAAGGGGAAATAAGAGAAAAATTTCAATGTTAGGATGAGGGTAAAAGTTGTGAAAAAGGCTTCACCTAGAAAAATTACATTTGACGGTTATTTAAAATGAATTTTTGAAAAAAAAACACACATATCTCTCAAAGATTTATAAAATCCTACCAACACCAAGTGTTAAAAAAAAATCACGTTGACTCCTATTGATGATAAACGTCAGCTTTTACCCCACTCCACCGATACTTTACCTGATGATACCAGCAATTAGATTCCTCATGAATTTTTAATCAGTTTACAGTATTCATCTTGTTCACTTTCACATTCGATCAGTGTGCCGAAAATAAGTAACAAATGGCTTGATTTCACCCACGCAATTAGTGTAAAGAATTCTGCTTTAGTCCACGAATTAAAAAACAATAAGCTTAGAAATCAGTTTTTATACATAACTAACAATGTTCACTCGATACAAGACAAAAACCATCTACAAAAATTAAAAAAAACAATGACGGGATGTTACATAAATAAGATAAACTAAATTTAAGAAATATAACTGCAACATCGCAGTGGCCGATCTCTGCTTTATTAGAAAAAAATAATGATATGAATTTTCTATGACGGACCTAATTTTTAATATACAAACTTCACTGAAAAGAGCCAGTATTCTTGAACAAGTGAGAAGGGAGTACTCAAATCTCGTCGGGTCCGGACCAACCGAGATCTCTGAAACGGGTGAGAACGCATGCGAACTTTTACTTTCACCCATATTTCTGGGACTACTTTCTAGGTCAGATTTCAAGAATAATGGCCGAGATGACGGAATTCACATTTCAACAAAATAAAATGATTGGCATCTGTTAAATAAATGAATCCATCAACAACTAAGCTTACAAGATTGACCTAATTTTTAGTATTTTTGATAAAGTGTATATATAACTTTTCTTTTGTAAAAAAGTAGTCAATATTTTTTCCTAAAAATGAGGAATATGTAGAGTATAACAATTATATTCCGTATAAAATATATTGCATATGGACAACTTTAATTTTTATACCTTGGTTTCAAATTCTATGGAATGGCTGAACTTCAAATAATTTTTTTTTATAATAGTGGCTGAAATAGTGCATTTTTTTACAAGCGTTGGTTTAAATAAGGAGGGCAGCGAGGTATTTAAAAACGCGAGCAAAAAAAAAGCACAGTTTCGCCGCGAGTTCTTAACACTATTCTTTTAATACCTTTATAAAAAAATCCAAGAAAAACAGGAAAATACTTTTAACAATCTCGAACGAATAGCACTTCTCGCAACACACTATTTTTACACTATAAATCAAGGCGGCTGGTAAATGAAATAACAATGGTGGTTTCCAGTGCGATATGCCTTTGTATTCGGTCACGTTCATTGTTGCGACATTTTAATCGTTGACAGTTTGATATTTTGACGATGCTTTTAAATGATTTTTTCGTAAATACTTGGTGAAAACTTAATTTTTTGGCAAGAATAATTAGAGTTTTTCAACATTACTATTTCCCGCTATTTCTCTTTAATTTTAGATAAAAAACGAACCGATATCTTTTTTTGCATCCGTGACCAAAAAAAAGTTTTTTCGCATCGGTAACCAAAAAAGTCATGCTTTAGTTATATGCAGACAGTTAGCAGTTAGTAAAATCATGTTTTTGATGAAGGTATAGTAGTTTGTAGATATTAAAGAGAAAGTAAAAAAACGCAAAATCATTTAAATTTTATGTGTAAATTGAATTATATACGTTTCGTGTGTAATTATGTATACAAATATTATAATATTCACCGGCATTTTTACAAAATTGTACATTTACATGTTATGATTTTAAGATGTCAATGATTTTGTCATTAATGCGCCGCAGACAATAAAAAAATTTACTATTGGTTTACTTAATCAGTCAATCAATCAATCAATGTGTTGTATCGCTAAGGCAAAATTTGCTGTGAAACCAAAGATAAAGTAAAATTCCAACAATCAACAACTTTATAGCGCCGTAAGCAAAATTTTTTAAAACTTAAGGTACAAATTTTAATTTTTTTGGGTTTTTTCGTAAATTATTTTTAAAAAATGTGGGTTGAGTCAGCTACAAAGACGGAAAAACAGGACGTGCGAAAGCTTCCCAGCAAACGTCGGGTTAAAAGAAAAATAAAAGGAGCCAAAGTGATAAAAATATTAGTATGGTTGTAATAGAATGAAAACAAATATAAACAGTGACAGTGGCGTAGCCAGAAATCGACTCTGGGGGGAGAGGGGTTTCATCATTCAATAATGATGATGGTACATTTTTTTCAAATATTTTCACCCATTTTCATATTTAAAAAAAATCTGGGCGGTAAATTTCAACTCCTTATAAACCTTTTTTTTCATAAAATGCAAAAATTAAAGAAAACCTTTTGATACATTACCTTTGATAGAAAGAATTATAATTTTCAACTAGTTTAGACAGTATTATTGAATTAGTAAATTTAAAAATTGTTTTTTCATTATCATATTTGTTGGTTTATGGTTATTTTTGTGTTATATCTAGGTAGGAACATGGAAGCATATAATATAGTTTGATAATTATAATTACCTTAAAGTACAGGGCGTTTCGTTATAAATGCCCCCCCCCCCCCCCGTTATATATGTTAATATTTAAGGCAGAAAAATATTTTAAATACAAAAGATACTTGAATTATAAAGTTCTTCAAAAAGAAGTAAAAAAAAGTTTTATATAAAGTGTCAAATATTGATAGCAACTTTCTTATTATAAATACAAAACCCTGTATTTTTTGCATTTTTGAATTGTTTTTTCCTGATTTCAGAAATGCATACCTTATATGCACTGGGATCTATATTTTTTGAGATATTGGACTCCCAACATGTATCCCAACTATTAAAAAAATTATAAACATCCTGCATTATGAGTCATAGCCACCTATATCTCAAAAGATATAAGCCATTCTGTTTATAGCTTATAGCGTAAATTTTTTAGGTCAAAAATTATATTTTTTTTAGTTCCGATTTTCATATTACCTATAAAATATTATTAAAGCTTAGTATAGCAGCTTTAAAACGTTCTATAATAATACAAAAAATAGACTAAAATTGAAAAGTAATAGTTCAAGTTACTTACTTAGGTAGATACAAAATACCTGTTTTGAAGACTTGACATTTTTGCATGTAACTGTAATAGTATAAAATAAGTTTAAGCTCTTTACAAAATGTTCTAAAATACCATACAGAATAATGTTAAATTACTTTAAATTAAGGAAACCTGAAAATTCTGATACACAATTTATCTTAACAGAAAATATTTACAAATTATAAAGTTTTTAGACTTACTTCTAGTCAATATGCAAAAATATATACTGGGTGCATAGCGGCCAATCAACAGCAATTTAACAGCTAATTTCTTGCAGTGAAGATAATTTTGCAGCTACAGCCGTTTTCGAGAAAATAGAACTTCCATGTTTTTCCAGTAAATGTAGATATGTTATTTTCTGGGAAAAGGCTGGTTGCAAAATTATATTTTCCATGATAAATTTGCAAAAAATTAACAGATTAGGTAAAAATCCGATACCTAGATCTGAAGCAGTGTAAATCTATCTTATTAGTGAAGTAAGTTATTTTCCACATATTATTATTCTTGTTTATCACATAAGATGAAGACTTTTTTATGTTTTACCCATTTTACCTGTCGTCGTATATAACAAGTTATTAATATTTTTTAGGTAGACGTCTTTTCATAACAAATTACATTTTATATCTTCAGCTTCATTTTTATAAAATTATACTCACATGCCGGTTTTCGAGTTAACATGTGTCCAGCAGCATAAGTGTTAAATACCACTAGAGGTCTGCGGGTTTTTTCTACTTTTATTTTGAGATATGTAGAACATTTTGATTGATGACGTAGGCGCCTGAACCGAAAAAATCAACGATATGCCATAATTTTGATACATTGTTTACGTACGTCTAGACGTGAAATTTGTCATTTAATTCTCTCTTTTTCTCGTCTGTAAAAAGACAAGTAGTTTCACTTAAATGAGGATATTAGAATCCCGCTTTTATGGCGCAACGGAGTATTTTTATCAAGGTTATTACGACGTCTTTTACATTAGGAGCCGACGTTAGCTTACGTAGTATAACGTCTCCATATTCTTAACCACTAACACAATGAGTGTTACCTAAGGAAAATCGAAGAAGAATGAAAGAATACTGGCGCTGAATATAAAAGACAAAGATGTCCGATCCAATAAATTTTACGTTTACGTTTATGTATCATGACCAGCTTAAACTCCCTAATAACTAACCTTTATCAAAAAAAAAATTCCCAACATAACTAACCTTTATGCTAGCGCTAGCACACGCTATATAGATAAGGTACTTACAATGCAAGAATAGTATAATGTTATATTGGTAAATATATTATTATTACTTATCTTGCTTACAATGTAAAATAAAAATACAGACGTAGGTAAAAACAATAACTAATAATATAAAATTATAGATGAATACAAACAATTGGGAAATCAAAATAAGCAAAGCGCCCTCTAACCTAAATCCCCCAACTATCCTAAAGCCCCCGATACCATGGCAACTGCAGGTGTTTTGTCAACAAGGCCCACAGTAGGCAGAAGGGAATTTTTACGTTTTCTGACAGAAAACCATTCGAGGTTATGTTTATCTTTCAAAAATATTTTTTCAAAAACAAATATGAAACCACTCCGCGTGTGCGGTCGCCCGCCTAAAATGACCTAGCGCTGCGCGAGCATTACCCCGAGTTTATCAAAGAACCAAGAGAACTTTACTGGCTCGCTGGAATTATTAGGAATTCGCCTAGAAACATTCCCATAACTTCACATAATTTTGTTTTTATTTTGATTCAATTTTTTTTAAATTTAAATTATTGCGGCATAAGTTATGTGAAAGTTTACTAGTGAAATCTTAGAGGCCTAAGGATATATTTTAGATCCCAACAGCAGTTTCAAAAACACACGGATACTTGAGTATTAACAAAACAGGTCAGTAAAGCTCCATTTAGAGGTTGAAGAGACTCTTGCAAGTCGTTGATGCTCCTGTTTAAAATAGAATATGATTATTTCGTTTAGCGTCAGCAGCCGATTTTTAAATCTGCATGCTTTTTAAGTTAACCTGTTGTCCTTAAATCAGTGGTAACAGCTAGCAGGAGTGTTTCAAATTCAATTATAAATGCACTTGTAATGCAACCTTAAACACTACACCCAGTTACTTTAATATGTAGTTGGATAGTGTTTTTTTAGTAAGTAATTCTGCAGTAAATGGTTTTTTTTTATTTAAGTATTTTACTCGGTTTTTTTTTATGAAAAAATCTTGTATGTAGATACTGACTAGGGTCCCTAAAGAGTTAAAATTTATGAGTGCTGGAATTGCTAGAAAGTGCTGGGTTGGTTTGAGTTCAGGATTTGGGTGGTTTAGTTCCCGCTTTAGTTAAAAAAACTGAAAAAAGTTTCATCACTGGTAAATTTGAACTTCCTAGGGGCTCAGGTAAGTGCTAAATAGGTATCTAAAGAAAACTGTTTAATACACTAATACTGTTTAGCCTTAATATATTAAGTGAGCAGCATAAAATAATACTGTGGAAAATTTCACTGATAAAAAGTTATTCTTAGGGCCAGTTTCTCAGTAGCGGATTATCAGAAACTTAAAGTAACTCGCGAGCTATAAATCCCAGTTTTCTTGCTGTTGTTAAGCCAATATCTTTTTTAGGTTAACCCTGAGGTAAGATAACTTACCCTCACCTTGAAGCCCTGGTTATCCTGGAGTTAATTTTAACCTGATTTTTAAAGATTTTTACTAGGTTATGTTGCTTGAGTTAACATAAACTCGCTTTTGAGAAACCGGCCCTTAGTCTCTCTTGTTTTTTGAATAAAATAGGTTAGTGACTTGAAGATTGGAGAATGTTAATCAGGAAAAATTCTTTAAAATATAAATAGTTGCTCATTCATCTTTCAAATACATTAAATACACAGGATCAAATACTATGTGTGTATGTCATAACTGGTGGTTAGTGAACACTTCTATGAAAGTTGAATCATGCACTGTGAACCTGCTTAGATTTTGAAACTCATATAACACAGGAAAATAAAACTGCAGATTATAAAACTTGATTTACTTTGGCTTGATACTTTTGTCTCTAACTTATAACTTAAATAACAAAACCAAACCTCTGCTTCTGTGACTAAAAAATTATTATGCAAAAAATATTATATACTCAAGAGAAAATTTTTAAGAAATATTGGTTTTCCTCGCCTAAAGTGCAAAATATAGAAACAAAATTTAGAGATAGAATTTTTCTTGTTATTTTTATTATTTTTTAGGAGCTGTATATAATAACAAAACATATGGAGCAGTAGATATTTAGGCAACTACCTAAAATTAAAAAGAAGAAGATTCTAAAGTGCCACCACCCAGAGAAGAATAATAATCTATAAAGTAAAAGTCTACAATTTGTACTCAAACATACAGAGCAGTGAATATTTTGCCAACTAAAATGTATAGCAAAACAAGATGGTTCTATAGAGCCGGCACCAAACAAAGAATAATAATCTATAAACTCAAAGTAAGTTTTTGCTTCTGATTGTTTTTTTTCAAGTGTTCACCAAATAGTCAAAAAAACTTTATTTATGTTTTCGTTGAACACGAATTTCAATTATTTCAAGCATAAGTCAAGGTGCCAATGGGCTTTTTTCCATGTTTGAAGAGAGCGCTTGATAATAAAGATTTTTTGACGGATTTTGGTAACTAAGGGGGTCTATTTTACAAATCCAAGAGATGAAACTCTGGCTTATTTGGGAGAACTCCAAAAAATAAAACATAGTATAGGCACCATAAGGGCTCTAAGAACAGATCACAAAAATTCAAACTTGGATGAGCATCCCACAAGGAACACACAAAGGACCAAAGCAAAAAAAGGAAATGAATAAATGATGTTTCGCCCTGGGTAACCAGCGTGGGCTCATCAGTGGTTTCACTGGTTACCTTCCCCAAAAATCATTTTAATTTTTTCATACTTTTGTGCATTTTCATCGGCCGGCGTCAATTTTTTAGGCGTCGCGGCGTCTTGTATTTTGTACCTATTGAACTTTCACTTTATAGCTCTCTGATAGATAAAATCTAAGAGAAAAACAAGTACTGGTAGTTTTACTGGTTTCAATTAACATTTAACTTTATGATTTAATTTTTGTTTAAAATTGGCTTACTTCGCCTTTAATTTAATTTTGTTCATTTTTTTTCGGCAACATTCATACAAAGGCACCGGAGGACATATTACTCGATTTTTATACATACATTGCAAATAGTTCATGAAAATCAATACCAAAATTTAGGTTTTTTGATGATAAGTTCTGGATTATTAAAAATTTAATTATTACTATTAGCAGGAATTTTAGAAAATTGCATAGGAGACAAGATTTTAATGGGTTGAATTATTTTTGAAATATTTGCAGAAGATCCGTAAAATCTAATAAATTTTTTAAATTTGTTGTATTCCTCAACTATTTAAAATCTAAACATCCTAATCAAAGAATTAAATTACCAACATTATATAAATTGAACCATTTTAAAAATTTTCGGTAATATTGCTTAAAAAGGAATCTTATTTTTTTAGTTTTTAGCCTTTAGCTCCTAAACTATTAAACTACTAAGTAAAATATATTTCGAAATTATAAAAATAATTTTTCAAGTCAAATAGTTATGAAGATATTTAAAATACAAAAAAACTTTATGTGTGCATTTTAAATTTTAAATATTAAAAACATTTTATTTTTTTCTGACGAAACGAAAAGCTACTAAAATTATCCAAAGGCATTCTCTTGACTAAAAAATTACTTTAATAAAGAAAACTCGTAGTACGTGTAACTGATTTATACAATATAAGGTATCTATCATATAATTTTTAATAAATTATGATAAAAATTATTTTAGTTAAAAAAACTCGTAGTGTTTTTGTAAAATATGTGTAACTGATTTATAAAATATAAGATATATATCACATAAATTGTCATAAACTGCAAAGGTAGGTAGGTACCTACTTTTAAATATTAGCTAATTTCAAAGTTTACTGATTCATTTATTTTATTTTATTATTAAATATTGTATGTTGCCTCTCGATGTAAGATAATCATAAGGTTTGTTATTATTTCTAATTTCTTCCAATGTTGAGTTTACGTCTTTTTGATCAGCAATCAATAAATATAGCATAAATATTTATACATTTGGAATGTATGTTAATTAATTAATAAATATTATTTACTACAAACATTTAATAAGTAAAAGGTAAGTTTATTTTATTTAAATTTTAAATCCTATATCTGAAAAACTAATGACGTGCCAGAATACTATGGAAATATTAATTTTTTTAATTAGTTAATATTATTGTAATATAAACATTATTTTTAAGCACGATCTTTGGATCTCAATATCTTTTATTTTAGTCCAGCCAACACCGTTCTTAACTTGATGGTGTTTGTCCAGCATAGTATAAAAGCCAGGGTCAAAATATAATTCGGTAGTTAACCATGCAATTTAAAAAATCATTTGTTTTTCACATACCACTTTTATGATGCCGATTGATGTCGATAGTGTACTATACCCAGCAATCCAAGGAATGACAAAATATTATGTAGAATATATTAATTTTTTTCTTAGCCTTATTATTAAATCTTATTGAAATCGGTGAATATAATTTTCATGACCGATGGTTCACGTGATAATTTAAAAAAATTGAAATATCACAAAAATTAAAAATGTAGTGATTTTAGGACCAACAAAGAAGCGCAAAAAGTCAAACAAATGTTTGTTTGCTTGTTTTCATCACCGTTTTTAATAAATTATTTTAGTTTTTTATCGACAGTATAAAACCTAATTTAAAATGTATGCATGGGTAGATGTCGAATGAAAAGGACTTTCAGGTGGACAAGAGATTATATCATTAGGTGAAATAGTTCAGGACACAAACGATAAAAACATGAAAATCGTTAAAATTTGACTATATGCCTCGCGACGACGGCAAAAACGACGTAGGTGAAATGTCTTATTTTTCTTATAGAAAAGTATTTATAGTTTTCCCCTCCATATAATGCAGTTTGATTTTAGTATTGTAGTTTGTAAAGAAATAGCGGAAAATAGTTTTAGTCGAGAAGGGACCATCAAACTGTAGTTTTTTTACTAATTTCTCATAAGTTTGAAAATTTGCAACACAAAAACGACACGAAAATTCACAAAGTTTTTACACTGACCATTGATGAGAAAGAAAAGAAATAAAATAATGTGGATCGGTATGAGTCACCAAGCCGATTAGTTGTTCCAAGCCTCAAAAACAAAAAAAATGTACGTTTTCTTCTTGTTTTTGATATTTAAAAAAAAAATATTTTTTAAGTTTGGCGCCCCCTGATGGTCAGCGACTTTGGTTATTTGAAATTTTGCATTTTTAGATTGCTGGGAACTAACGAAAATTGAACGATCGCATGGTCGAAAGCCAAGGAGTGAGTAACAATTCAAAGGAAGCATGCGCAATACTTTCGATTTACTGCTTTTCTAACCCCAAACTTTGGAATTTTAGACTTTTATTTTTATTATTGCGAAGTAACGTTTTTTTTTTTAAGTGTGAAAACTTTAGAAAATTATTTTTTTTGGAATGTATTAATTAATGGCATTACCTGACTTCGAGGAAGCTGATGAAGTGTTATAAGAACATCGCAGGCTAAGATTTACAAAAAAACTTACAGGTTAACTAAAGACCTGACTATAGAAATGATTGAATTAATAAGATCCCACCTGCCTCCAGCTAGCAGAGCTTCTGATATTCCCGTAGAAGTTAAGGTAAGTTACATCTTAGTTGTTTCATGTCTAATTGCGTCGTTTTCCTTAATCCACTAGTTTAAAATAAACTGGTGGAATAACTTCCATTTACTTGCACGCATTAGCATAACCAGCTGTTAAAATTAAACTACGGATCTGGGGATATTTCATAAAAATAGAAGAAGATCGTACACTGAACTAACTTCAGAGAACACTTTTTGGGTTAATTTGTTTTTGTTGCTCGTAAATTTTTTGATTCGTGAAGATTTTTGTGCAAAAATCATACGTAAAACGAATTCACGATGGGGTTGAATTGCATTTGAATCCGTATCAAAATTATTTAACATCAATTTAGAGTCTGTTTATGGAAACGTAGATAATCCTTGAGTGATCTAGCTCCTGCACTGCACAAGTTTATTGTAAAATCAACAGCACACATCAAATTATAGACATTTTGGGATTGGTTTACCCCTTGCAATTGAAAATAGTGACATTCAACTCTGTGGCTTGGTTTACAAAGAGCGGATGTCAAAATATTCGCACAATTAAGTTTTTTATAGATTTGGACTCGCTTAATTGATCTGCATAGATTTAAGATAAATTTAACCCTGGAATCTTACTGTAGGTATTAAAAATTAAAAAATTTACAAAAATCGAATGTCCAGGTATCATTTTGATCAATATAAAGGCATCCTGTTTTTCGCTCTCCTGCATAATTTGGATTTGTGTCATCCGCTCATTGTATATCAATCCACAGAATTATGACTTTTCACGGAATAGGTAGTATTAGAAACTCAGGTTTTTAAACTTTGAAAAATAATATATTACTTGAAATTGTTCTAAGTTATCAAGAAATCCAAAAAAAAAATATAACTTACTGGATTTTCAAAAAATAATTAGTATTGCAGCTACTGCATGATTTATATAAAATAATAATTTTAAAAATTATTTAGTAAACATGAATAAATAAAAACCATAAAGCTTTCCCTTTTTGAGGAAAACTTAGTTCAAGCTAAGACACGGAACTGTCTTTTTCATATCCCAAACACTCCTTCCACAGAATTTCTTGTCCTTATGTACAATCCTTGAGCTCGATGAACAACGCTGGGTGTAACCACAATCTTCTAAAAGAAACTCAAAATAATACATAATTACTGATATTCTGACAGGAATGGTATTTAAATTATATTTTGAAAAAACTGGCATTATTTCCGTGGGATAAAGAACAGCTACCAGTCAAAAATTCTGCCCCTTTGGGTCAAAAATGAGTGTTTGTCTCATTATTATTGATATATATTTCATATGTGATGTAAAGGAGAACAAAATTTATTGAACACAGCTCTACCTATTGTTATCAGATTCCTGCTAATGGGGCATAAGCACCAATACAACTGACCTTCTAATCAGTCTAGGACAGTTGGGCGCAAGACTAAGTTGGCGCACGGACAACTGGGCGCAAAAATATTATTGGTTTAAACTCCCAAAAAAATCCTCCAGAATAAAAACCAAATCCAAAACAAAGTAACTTAAAAAAAAATAGTTGTTTTTGTCCTTGCGCCCACTTGGACTAGCGCCGAATTGTCCCAATCTGCCGTCTTATTACTTACCTAACAAGATGGAATTGGAAAAATGATTTGTTTCAAATTTTCGTCTTATTCTATGAGGAAAATTGTATTATAATGGCTTTATCCCAGCCATCTTACCACTACCTTTAGAAACTTGAGGTTTGCATCAGTCACAGCTTCAGTGTTTACAGAAAAATACCCCTTTCTATTGCTAAAAACTTCTGGATGGTTGCCACCTAAAACAGTGTCAAAATAATTGAATATAGACTTATGCAATATGTTTTTTTGGATGACTTGTAATAGGTATTTACGTCACTAGTCCTGTAAAGACACTTTCCGGTTGTGTATCGTACGTACTTTTTTTTTCAAATGATCAGAAAAAACATTTTAGTATCGATCACTTTCGTCGATGCCTAGCCGTGTTGCGTAATTTATGAACAGTACCCTGATATTTTCTGCTTCTTGTTGGCTAGATAGCCATTGCCGCTAAGGCCGCTAGTTTTTAAGATGAAAACTAAGAAAAACAAGTAAAGTTTTGTGGTTAGAAATGATTTTTGTATTTTTAGCTTGTGCAAAATTGTATAAAACATTAGAAAAATTATTGATTGTTGGAATTTTACTTTAACTTTGGTTTTACAGCAAATTTTGCCTTAGCGATACAACACATTGATTGATTGATTGACTGATTAAGTAAATTAATGACATTATTTTAACAACAAATCTATGATTAGTACCAGATCCCAATCCACTTTTTCTTATATTTCTTAAAAAACTTAAAAAAGATAAAAAAATTTCAGGAACTTTCTTCTTAAACTGCAAAAAAATTTTCCTTATGACACATTGTGTACTACAATTTTAGTTTAAGTTATTATATTTGTCACATTTTTACAAAATTTTCAAACACCACCTTTATGACTTAATTTTAGCAACAAATCTAGAATCAAGACCAGATCCCATCCTAGATTTTTTATATTTGATAAAAACGTCAAAAATATCAAAATACTGCTTAAAGTGCAAAGAATTTTGCCTGCGGCGCTATAACACATTGATTCCTACAATTTTAATTTAATCTTAGGAAATATTTATCAACGTGTTAAAAAATGATATTACTATACAGAAAATATTTGCGGCGTAGAGGGCAAAGGGAAAAGGAATAAATCGGAAAACATTTTTCCTCGACCAGGATTTGAACCCGGGAACTCTAGAATACCAGTCTAATGCTCTACCAACTGAGCTACCGAGGAACTGCGGTTTTAACTGGCTACTCGGAAATCCTTTCGTCCGATTCATTTGTTAGTAGTGGAGAGATCTTTGAAGCCTACTGCGGTTTTAAAAACCTTATATGTTATAAAGACAAGGAGGTACACATTCACGATTATTAGTTGTATGAAATTTCATTGATATATCAACCAACGATACACGACATATAGCGTTTTATTGGAGGTGTCAGGTGGCGAATTTCCAATTAATAATTTCAGCCAAACATATTTAAAAAATGAAGGAAAAATTTAGCGCCCTATTAAATTTACAGAAAAATTTGTGGCGTAGAGGGCAAAGGGAGAAGGAATAAATTGGAAAAAAGTTTTTCCTCGACCAGGATTTGAACGCGGGACCTCTAGAATACTAGCCTAATGCTTTACCGACTGAGCGACGAGGAACTGCCGTTTATTTGTTAGTAGTGGGGTAGCTCAGTAGAGCATTAGACTGGTATTCTAGAGGCCCCGGGTTCAAAAATTGGTGTAGGAAAAACCTTTTTACGATTTATTTCCTCTCCCTTTGCCCTTTACGCCACAAATCTTTCCTGTAAATTTAATAGGGCGCTAAATTTTCCTTCATTTTGTAGATATTAATATATTTTTAGAAAATTTTCGCCCACGGCGCAATTATGACATGATTTTAGCTGCAAATATAGGTACAAAACGATTTCCCAGCCCAGTTTCTAATATGAGTTGAGCTGATTTTTTTCATACTGCCCCCCCCCAAATAAAAATCGCATCTACGCCCTTGTAACTTTCGAAGTAAAAAAATATCTAACAACTTCAAATTAAATAGAGATTTTACTCTCCTGCACGGGTGCGGGAAAGTGAAGCTTTTAAAACTAAAATTCGTTTAGGAAAGTAGGTAAATATGGGCTGTTCTTCAAAAAACCTGACATTCGGATACCTTATTTTTTTTTAAATTTGTAATGTTCTTAATATTATTTGTCGAACTTGTTTATTCATATTGAGTTTTATTATCAGCTCCAATTCGTGGTTGAGCTTAATTTTTAATATTTTAAGAAAAAAATTTAAATTTTTGAATTAATGTCTTGACAAAAGTAAGAAATGTATTAACAAAAATGAGGTTTTGTTGAAATAAAACGCTTATGTTATTGTATGATGTCTGATTTTATGATGATGCTAAACTATTTTCATTTAAATTTCCCTCCTAACTTTCTTGCAGAGAAAACGTCTCTAGTATTTTATTGTCTTTTTTGAAATAGGAAATGAGAAAAGATTTTTTTTAATAAGCACTTAGCTTTCTTTTTTCAAATTAACATAAGTGAGAAATTATGCTCAACACACTGTTCTTTTCAATTTTTAAATTAAAAAAATAGCATAACAAAACCACCAAGCTCTGCTTTCTGTGGCTGTGGCAAGAAGACTGGTCAGGAAGAGTCGATTCCTTTTTAAAAATATTCAAGATGCGCGTCCTCTAGTTAAGATTTGTCAATTTTGATTTATTAACGAAAGTGAGGCTTAGACTGAAGGACATCACTAAAAAAATACATTGGGTATTTGCGTTAAAAATATGGTTTGTTAAATTTGTTATAATTTTTTCTTTGAACACGTTTTGTAAATACTAGTTTCGCTTTACCAAGAGACTTTCGTGTTATTAATGGTTTTAAAACATCAAAAAAAAATAGTAAAAAAAATGTATTGACCGGTATGCGCCAAAGCGTATATTTACTGATTATAACAAAAACAAATTCTTAACTTACTATTTTGTATTTTTTTACGCGGGGGACCGCAAATGTCAATTTTTTTGGAGAACAGCCCATATACACGGTCATAGTAAAAATATTTAATTAAAATTCATGCCAATGCGTGTTTATAGGAAAAAGCAGAAGCTTACATAATATTTATACCTGGCAGTTTTAATTTGGTGGGTCAGATTAGAGGTCCTGTATACAATTTTTGGGTCAACAGCAATTGTTAAATGTATAGAGGGTCTCTAGGTGAGCCTTGAGATAGTCAGAGAATTATTCCCAATGCAATGAGGAGAATTTTAGGGGATTTCTTGCTTCCGATTTATATATTTTTGTTTAATGTTTATTTTTCTTTTTATTATTTATCTTAAGAGTATATAGTGCACTCGAAAGTCTTATCGTTTTGGCTTTTGGTATGACTGTTTTGGGTAGTTTTTGTTAAATTTCTAGACATTTTGAGCCCAGACTTAAAAATCCAACTCCAAGCGCAAAAAATTTGTTTTTCCTGTCCGGCAAACCAAAATTTGACAAAAAAATATTGGTTTTGGTAGTTTTAAACGTCAAACCGTTTACACTTGCTAGCTACAAATTTGGATGGAAATTCAGAGGAGTAAATATTTTTTTTATTGTTTGTACATATTTCTGAAATTTTATATTGATCATATTATTGGGAACTCAATTTAACCGTGGCGACCTGATTTTTTTGCAAAACTTTGCGTCATTGCATTTGTTTTCCATGGCAACGCGGAGAGTTTATTTATTTTTGTCCACATTAGGACCGGGTAGCACCGAAATAATAATTTGGGGATAGTTTACTTATTTTGATTTCGCATTCCGCGCCGCTAAAGCACATAAGTTTTTTTTACTTTCGCTTCCATGTAACTCATGATGCGTTGCTGTAGCCCGAACTTGCCTTGCTATCATCATTACCGCCGCTGTACGGTACCACCGTGCAAATAAACCTTTAGGTCCATGTGACTGCGTGTTTATTTTGCAGACAAAAAAAATAAGTTTTTCTAGTTGTACCTCGGTTTTTGCTATATTATTTGCATCTTGGTGTGCTTAAAGACTCCGACAATATGCAATGGATCAAGAAAAAATAAAAGAAAGCAAATTCTTAAAGTAAGACCTCGGATTGAATACATTTTTTGAATAAGTATTGTTGTCTTTATAAGGGTTTCTCCCTTGGTTTTTCCTTGAAAGGTAATTAAACACTATACGGTTTTCTGCTATTTTTTATTTTTTATGAAAAATTCTTTATGGGGGCACCTACTAGGGTCCCTGCGCTGCGCCCGATTTTTTTTTTTAAAGAGAAAAAAGGGTGCCTAAAGGGGGGTTGGAATGTGTTTTTTTCATTGTTTTGGGTTGGACTGTGTTGGATTGGTTTGTTTTGGTGAAAAAAAAAATTTAAAAAGAAAAAACCAACGGGCGCAGGCGGATTTGGGGTCCTAGGGACCCTAGTAGGTGCCCCCATATAGAATTTTTCATAAAAAATCAAAAATGGCAGAAAACCGTACTGCATAATTACCCCTTGAAATAACTACAAGTGACTAGGCAAAGTTGTTAGTTACTCATTTTTAGTTTAATGAAATTTCTTCCTTTTATATTCTTTTGAGGTGTATTCAGAGTTCCATAACTATAGCAACCTCTATGCACTTTTTAAGAGTTGAAAATAAAATTAGGACCTGAATATTTTTGTAAGTTTAAGGTGTCCAAGGGCCGTGAGGTGAGGTGAGCGAAATTCCCCTCACATTTGTTCAAGAATAAGCATACTGGCCTAAAGAAACTGTCTAGGAGGGAGGGTTCCTGAAAATACTAATAAGAAGGCTGCTCCACCTGGCAAAAAAACACCTATGTGAACAGTAGAAAAGAATATGCAATATACAATAAGCCTTGCAATAAGCAAACTAGCTGCAGTGTCAGGGATTTCCTAAATCATGCCTTATTGTAGGAAAGAAATCTATCAAGATGGATGACACTGCTTTTCTTGTCTTCAAGGTATATTTATAAAATTCAAAATTAAAATTTTTATTGTAACAATTTTAATCAGTCAAAATGGAACTGAAAAACCGAGAAAACTTGAGAAATTTATTTTTTGAAAAGGTTAGGAAATTTGACAAAAAAATATACAAAAACAAGGAAAATCTGGAAGCCCATCCGGTAAAAATTGATTTAAAAACAAATTAGAATCATGAAATTTATCAAAATAAAACTTTGCAGCTGTTTTCTTTTATACAAAATTCTTGAAAAAATTATGAAATGGTTAGGAAAAACTGGAAGACATCAGAGAATCCAATTAAAGGTTTCTCATTTAAATCCCTTACCCAAAATTACTACTTCTTGTGCAAACTCAAAAATAAATAATTCAAATAAAATCCAAAAACTTAATATTTAATATGCTTGCACACACAGAAATACTACCTATTTATTTTTGTTGGCATATATCTTTTATGTAAACTTGTGTTTTCTGTTAGTGAATCATTTATTGTGTAAAAATTTGAAACGTGTAGCTTCTGAAAGAGATACCTACAGGTCCAAAAATCTCTATAATTTCCTAATAAAAGATCCTTTAACTAAAACTCTAATTACCAATGCCCAATGTAGTTAAAAATGCATAAGATAAGGTTGCGGCAAAGATAGGGTTCCAGAAATACTTTCTCTTTTCTGGAGTTCTGTTTTGGTTGTAAGTGAACATTTATTAAAGCACTCCTTACTAGTACTAAAAAAAGCGTTGTAGCTAAATTAGACAAATGTTTACCTCTAATTTTTCTTATTTTCAGATTTTGGAATTTAGGCAAGAAAACTACCAGAATGAACAATACAATTTTTATACATTTTAGTTATTCACAGAACATTAACAACTATATGGGTACAATACTATAGCATTTTTGTGTCGTAGAAATATTTTTAGCAATTTTAATTAAGTATATATAATAAAATTTTAAAAAATATGCTGAAAAATTACATTTTTACATATACACTTCATTCCAAATTCTCCGAACCCATTTCAATATGGTGGCTGATAATTAAACACAGAGGCTAAATGGAACTGTCATTGTCAGTGTCAAAAAACTGGTCTGCAGCAATTTGGAATGGAGTGTAATAAATATTTCAATGTAAAACATAATTAAATGTATTTGGTGTTTAGAATGTGACACCCTCCTATTCACACATTGCCCATGCCCACATGTGGACATTTCTGTTTTACGTCTCAGGACTACGTAACTACCGATGGTCACAAAACAGCGGAGGACTTGTGTTCACCAGTGGGCATCTGGTCCTTGGACGTAAAACTAAATGCACACATTATAAACACCTATAGATATGCAATTAAATAAATTAATTTAAAAACTTATCTCAAAAATACTTATTAATAATCATTTAAATTAAATATAACTTAAAAAAGAAAAGAATAACATGTTATTTTTTCCTTCTTTGGAACCGCAAACTAGTAGCTGTAGTTTCAAATATCAGGCTTCACGTGATTAGGTTCTGAAATTAAAAAAAAAAAAAGTATAAGTGTATGAACTGAAAAAATATTTTCTTTAGAGAAAACAATAAAATTGAAGAAAGAGCTTGATAACAGATATTTTTTTACTGATTTTGGGGAACTTGAATCAAGATATTCTAGGTGGTGCCCATTTTTTAAAAATAACTAATAAAAAAAATTAAACAAAATATGGGCATCTGATACATCAATTCAGGGGATTTTGGGTTCCCGTAATCCATTTATGTGATTTAAAAATTCTTAGAAGTATCTAAGGGTTCTAGTAGCAGTTTTAAAAGTAAACATTTTGCATGCATGGTTGACTAATTTCAGTTTTTTTAGTTGATTTTAATTGGTACAGGTGTACATTTTATGAATCCGATTAATGCCACTCTAATACCCTTGTAAAACTTAAAATATTTAAGATGGGACACAAATATTTTAGAAGAAACCAGATCAAATACAGACAGATGATATATCAAATTGAGGGTTTTGGGATCCACTGATATCATTCTTTTGATAAAAAAAAATTCTGGAGATAATAGAAGGATCTTAGGACAAAATTTTGGGATCCTGCCCAAACTTATATTACCTCTTAACATATATACAACTTTAGAAGACTTAAAAATATCCAAATCGATATATTTTCCTAAAACTACCTCTAAATCCTCATCTGAATCCCTATTCTAATAATTGGAACACCAAAATTAATTTTGGAGATCCAAAAAACTCCTAAATCAATATATCATATATCTTTTACACCAATAATTTTTTATGTTACCGTTTCAGGCTCCTTACATTACCCCTAAAAACTGTTTAACCCCCAAAATGAATTTAGTTAACCCCAGAATCTCCAAACTGATGTCTTTTTATCAATAGTATGTTGTTTTTACCACTTTACCCCTAAAACTCATCCTTAAGCCCCTTAAATTACCCTAAAAATTTTTTTACACCAAAAATGAATTCAGCTGATCCAAAAATTTCTTAATTGAGTTTTTTTGTCATTTACGATTCTTTTTGCCCCTAGGAACCTTAATTATATTATTCCCAAGAAAAGTTTATTCTAAAAAGTGGAATCAGTTTTTCTAAAAACCCTGAGGTTAATATATTATACGTGCGTACTCGATCTAGTTTCTCATCAAAATTTTGTGCTTTTAAGTCGCCGTCATCGCCATCTGAAATATTTGGGGTGTCAAAAAAAGTATATATTCCGAAAAAAATGGATTTATACATAGTCCATTTTTGATGTGTTTATTTAAAAAAATGTTTACTGTTAAATCTGTTTTTAGAACACTTATGGTGCCTATACTATGTTTTATTTTTTGGAGTTCTCCCAAAGGAGCCAGAGTTTCATCACTTGGATTTGTAAAATAGACCCCCTTATTTATCAAAATCCGTCAAAAAATCTTTATTATCAAGCGCTCCCTTCAAACATGGAAAAAAGCCCATTGGCACCTTGACTTATGCTTGAAATAATTCAAATTCATGTTCAACGAAAACATAAATAAGGTGTTTTTGAGTATTTGGTGAACACTTGAAAAACATTATACAATTTTAGTAGTCTAGAAATTACTCTTAATATATTTTTTTCCATAGTCCATAAGGCTTTTTGGGGGTGACTTGAGGGATATGAGTTTTTCCAGGAGAAATTATATAAAAAAAAGTGGCTCGAATGAAATCTTATGTAGAAGATGCTTTACAAACATGCAAGATCCATCCAAGAATTGTCAAGGAGCGACAAATAAACAATTTCTTGCTCAAAAGTCAGGAAAAAACGTTAGTTTTAAAGTTACATTTTTCATAATAAAAAGGGAGTAAACATTTCATGATTTTTTTCTGATTGTTTTCTCAAACATACCATCCAAATAAGCCTACTTTTATTCTTTAAATTTTGGTGGAAAAACTGATCCCTTGAAAAGGTTCAAACCTTTTCTTCATTCCATACCAAATTTAAAAGCAAATATTTTAAACACCAGTCATCCTAGCTTTTTAAAATTTAATTAATAGTATAATATAATAATAGAATTAATAGTAAAAACGTTTAAAAGACCTTTCCCTTTTTAAATTCCAGAGATAAAAATTACCCTATGAAATTTCCAACAGAGCCAAAAAGTATCTGTGAGGGTCCCCCTTCAAAATTGTTCTCTGTTTTGTTCTTTGTGTATAGTTTTTCTGTTTTGTTTTAAAAATTTGCAATAAACAATAAGAGTTAAATTAATTTTTGATATCGGATCTAGACTATAATAAATTTTGTTTATTTAAGGAAGTTTTACCAAATATAAGTGAAATCAGAAGCAAAAACTTACTTTTAGTTTATAGATTATTATTCTTTGTTTGGTGGTTTTGCTATACATTTTAGTTGGCAAAATATTCACTGCTCTCTATGTTTCAGTACAAATTGTAGACTTTTTCCTTTATAGATTATTATTCTTCTCTGGGTGGTGGCACTTTAGAATCTTCTTCTTTTTCATTTTAGGTAGTTGCCTAAATATCTACTGCTCCATATGTTTTGTTATTATATACAGCTCCTAAAAGAATAATAAAAATAACAAGAAATATTCTATCTCTAAATTTTGTTTCTATATTTTGAACTTTAGGCGAGGACAACCAATATTTCTTAAAAATTTTCTCTTGAGTGGCACATGTTTATAAACTGCTTAAAATATTTTTTGCATAATAATTTTTTAGTCACAGAAGCAGAGGTTTGGTTTTGTTATTTAAGTTATAAGTTAGAGACAAAAGTATCAAGCCAAAGTAAATCAAGTTTTGTAATCTGCAGTTTTATTTTCCTGTGTTATATGAGTTTCAAAATCTAAGCAGGTTCACAGTGCATGATTCAACTTTCATAGAAGTGTCCACTAACCACCAGTTATGACATACACACAAATTATTTGATCCTGTGTATTTAATTTATTTGAAAGATGAATGAGCAACTATTTATATTTTAAAGAATTTTTCCTGATTAATATTTTCCAATTTTCAAGTCACTAACCTATTTTATTCAAAAAACAAGAGAGACTAAGGGCCGGTTTCTCAAAAGCGAGTTTCTGTTAACTCAAGCAACATAACCTAGTAAAAGTCTTTAAAAATCAGGTTAAAATTAACTCCAGGATAGCCAGGGCTTCAAGGTTAGAGTAAGTTACCTTACCTCCTGGTTAACCTAAACAAATATTGGCTTAAAAACAGCAAGAAAACTGGGATTTATAGCTCGCGAGTTACTTTAAGTTTCTGATAATCCGCTATTGAGAAACTGGCCCTAAGAATAACTTTTTATTAATAAAATTTTCCACAGTATTATTTTATGCTGCTCACTTAATATATTAAGGCTAAACGGTGTTAGTGTATTAAACAGTTTTCTTTAGATACCTATTTAGCACTTACCTGAGCTACTAGGAAGTTCAAATTTACCAGTGATGAAACTTTTTTCATTTTTTTTAACTAAAGGGGGAACTAAACCACCCAAATCCTGAAATCAAACCAACCTTTTAGCAATTCCAGCACTCATAAATTAGGGACCCTAGTCAGTACCTACATACAAGATTTTTTTCATAAAAAAAAACCGAGTAAAATACTAAAATAAAAAAAAACATTTACTGCAGAATTACTTACTAAAAAACGCTATCCAACTACATATTAAAGTAACTGGGTGTAGTGTTTAAGGTTGCATTACAAGTGCATTTATAATTGAATTTGAAACACTCCTGCTAGCTGTTACCACTGATTTAAGGACAACAGCTTAACTTAAAAAGCATGCAGATTTAAATATCGGCTGCTGACGCTAAACGAAATAATCATATTCTATTTTAAACAGGAGCATCAACGACTTGCAAGAGTCTCTTCAACCTCTAAATGGAGCTTTACTGACATGTTTTGTTAATACTCAAGTATCCGTGTGTTTTTGAAACTGCTGTTGGGATCTAAAATATATCCCTAGGCCTCTAAGATTTCACTAGTAAACTTGCACAAAACTTATGCCGCAATAATTTAAATTAAAAAAAAATTGAATCAAAATAAAAACAAAATTATGTGTTTCTAGGCGAATTCCTAATAATTCCAGCGAGCCAGTAAAGTTCTCTTGGTTCTTTGATAAACTCAGGGTAATGCTCGCGCAGCGCTAGGTCATTTTCGGCGGGCGACCGCACACGCAGGGTGGTTTCATATTCGATTTTGAAAAAATATTTTTGAAAGATAAACATAACCTCGAATGGTTTTCTGTCAGAAAATGTAAAAATTCCCTTCTGCCTACTGTGGGCCTTGTTGACAAAACACCTGCAGTTGCCATGGTATATGGAGACGTTATACTACGTAAGCTAACGTCGGCTCCTAATGTAAAAGACGTCGTAATAACCTTGATAAAAATACTCCTTTGCGCCATAAAAGCGGGATTCTAATATCCTCATTTAAGTGAAACTACTTGTCTTTTTATAGACGAGAAAAAGAGAGAATTAAATGCCAAATTTCACGTCTAGACGTATGTATCATGAACAATGTATCAAAATTATGGCATATCGTTGATTTTTTCGGTTCAGGCGCCTACATCATCAATCAAAATGTTCTACATATCTCAAAATAAAAGTAGAAAAAACCCGCAGACCTCTAGTGGTATTTAACACTTATGCTGCTGGACACATGTTAACTAGAAAACCGGCATGTGAGTATAATTTTATAAAAATGAAGCTGAAGATATAAAATGTAATTTGTTATGAAAAGACGTCTACCTAAAAAAAATTAATAACTTGTTATATACGACGACAGGTAAAATGGGTAAAACATAAAATAGTCTTCATCGTATGTGATAAACAAGAATAATAATATGTGGAAAATAACTTACTTCACTAATAAGATAGATTTACGCTGCTTCAGTTCAGTTAATTTTTTGCAAATTTATCATGGAAAATATAATTTTGCAACCAGCCTTTTCCCAGAAAATTACATCTACATTTACTGGAAAAACATGGAAGTTCTATTTTCTCGAAAACGGCTGTAGCTGCAAAATTATTTTCACTGCAAGAAATTAGCTGTTAAATTGCTGTTGATTGGGCGCTATGCACGCGGTATATATTTTTGCAAATTGACTAGAAGTAAGTCTAAAAACTTTATAATTTGTAAATATTTTCTGTTAAGATAAGTTGTGTATCAGAATTTTCAGGTTTCCTTAATTTACAGTAATTTAACATTATTCTGTTTTTTTGTAATGGTATTTTAGAACATTTTGTAAAAAGCTTAAACTTATTTTATACTATTACAATTACATGCAAAAATGTCAAGTCTTCAAAACAGGTATTTTGTATCTACCTAAGTAAGTAACTTGAACTATTACTTTTCAACTTTAGTCTATTTTTTGTATTATTATAGAACGAATTAAACCTGCTATACTTAGCTTTAATAATATTTTATAGGTAATATGAAAATCGGAACTAAAAAAAATATAATTTTAGACCTAAAAAATTTACGCTATAAGCTATAAACAGAATGGCTTATATCTTTTGAGATATAGGTGGCTATGACTCATAATGCAGGATGTTTATAATTTTTTTAATAGAAATACATGTTGGGAGTCCAATATCTCAAAAAATATAGATCCCAGTGCATATAAGGTATGCATTTCTGAAATCAGGAAAAAATAATTCAAAAATGCAAAAAATACAGGGTTTTGTATCTATAATAAGAAAGTTGCTATCAATATTTGACATTTTATATAAAACTTTTTTTTACTTCTTTTTGAAGAACTTTATAATTCAAATATCTTTTGTATTTAAAATATTTTTCTGCCTTAAATATTAACATATATAACTGGGGGGGGGGCATTTATAACGAAACGCCCTGTACTTTAAGGTAATTATAATAATCTATGCTTCCATGTTCCTACCTATTTCATAGATTGTGATTTGCAATAAAGAATTTGTGTAAAGATATTGTTTAATTTTTTCGCTTTCATTGTTTCAAAATAAATGAATGAAATTGGTATATAGGGGTTGTCAGAACCTTTATAATAAGTACCTATTATTCATTTTTTGAACCGATGAAATGTTCTCATCAAAAAAGATAAGCTCTTTCCCATTCCTTATAGTAGGTAGTTGTGTGGGTACTTATTATATACACTTGAATTCTTATCTCCGAAAGCTTTATGAAACAGACTAATAATTGAAGTTATATTGTATGAAAAAAATTACCAACTAGAGATTAGCATATGATCAAAGAAATAAACTTCGAATTGTTTTTCACTAAAAGAATTAATTAGTTCAATACTTTTTGAATTATGCTTCATAATCCTTAACGTAATTTAAATATCTTAATAGGTTTTCAGTTTCTTGACTGGATTATTTTTAGTTATAAACCACACGCTACTGGCTCAAAGCAACAATCACGCAAAATAAACATTACAGCGTTGCCATTGGGTACACCCGTCCGATTTTCATGGTATACTGTGACTTGTTGTCTGATTAATAAACAATGCTTGTTTTTAATGGGAATGCACCATCCATCAGTTTGTTATTTCTCCAAGGTATTACCCCATTTTTAGGAAAATTTATAGACTGGTAATTCGTAATGCCAAAAAAATTTATTACTCTAAGCGCATTTTAAATTCCCGCACTAAACAGCGCGAGTCTTGGTCTATTGTAAATGAAATTAGTCATAGAAGAAATAGACCTTCTGACATAAAGATTGACACCATCTCTCTTAACAATTTTTACTGTTCAATCGCTGATAAACCAACAAAAATATTCATTCTAATACAAATCCACTAATTTACCTTTCAAACGTTGATATTCCGGAAACTTTCGACATTTTCTCTCCAACTACTGCCGAACAAATTATTAAATCCTTGCACTCCATTAAAAATAAAAATGCAGCAACAGATGATGGAATCTCTTCAAAAATTTTAACAAATCTTCCAAATAATGCCATCTCAGCTCTATCCAAAGCAATCAATATTTCTTTTCAATCTGGATGTTTTCCTACTTGTTTAAAAATTGGTGGTGATAATTCAAATCCGTGCAATTACAGGCCAATTTCATTGTTATCTACTCTCTTTAAATTGATGGAATGCTTAGTCAAAGACCGTCTGTTATTATTTTTACATAAATATAATATTCTAAACAAAAATCAGTATGGCTTTCAAACCAAGAAAAGCACATCCGATGCAATGTTTGACATTTTGGCGAAGGTATTTCAAGCTATAAACAAGAAGGAAGCTTCTGCGGCGGTGTTTTGTGATTCAAATTGAATAGAGATTTTACTGTCCTGCACGAGTGCGGGAAAGTGAAGCTTTTAAAACTAAAATACGTTTAGGAAAGTAGGTAAATATGGGCTGTTCACCAAAAAACCTGACATTCGGATACCTTATTTTTTTTAAATTAGTATTGTTCTTAATATTATTTGTCGAACTTGTTTAATCATATTGAGTTTTATATCAGCTCCAATTCGTGGTTGAGCTTAATCTTTAATATTTTAAGAAAACATTTTGAATTTTTGAATTAATGTGTTGACAAAAGTAAGAAATGTATTAACAAAACTGAGGTTTTGTTGAAATAAAACGCTTATGTTATTGTATGATGTCTGATTTTATGATGATGCTAAACTATTTTTATTTAAATTTCCCCCCTAACTTTCTTGCAGAGAAAATGTCTCCCGTATTTTATTGTCTTTTTTGAAATAGGAAATGAGAAAAGATTTTTTTAAATAAGGAGTTTTCTTTCTTTTTTCAAATTAACATAAGTGAGAAATTATGCTCAACACACTGTACTTTTCAATTTTTAAACTAAAAATATAGCATAACAAAGCCATCAAGCTCTGCTTTCTGTGGCTGTGGTCAGGAAGAGTCGATTCCTTTTTAAAAATATTCAAGATGCGCGTCCTCTAGGTAAGATTTGTCAATTTTGATTTATTAACGAAAGTGAGGCTTGGATCGAAGGACATCACTAAAAAAATTATAAAACATTGTGTATTTGCGTTAAAAATATGGTTTGTTAAATTTGTTATAATTTTTTCTTTGAACACGTTTTGTAAATACTAGTTTCGCTTTACCAAGAGACTCTCGTGTTATTAATGGTTTTAAAACATCAAAAAAAAATAGTAAAAAAAAATGTGTTGACCGGTATGCGCCAAAGCGTATATTTACTGATTATAACAAAAACAAATTATTAACTTAGTATTTTGTATTTTTTTACGCGGGGGACCGCAAATGTCAAGTTTTTTGGAGAACAGCCCACATGCACGGTCGTAGTAAAAATATTTATTTAAAATTCATGCAAATGCGTGTTTATAGGAAAACTCAGAAGCTTCTAAAATCTACAAGTTCAACCACTACCACTTCTGAAACTGATACTGCCTCTGTAAATCTTTCATTAGAGACATAAAGCTATCTGTAACTCATCGCGGTATACGTATCCGCATCTAGCAAGAACCAAGCACATCTATTGGTCAGAAACTTGTAGCACGTTCGAAAAGAGCAGATATATGTGCTAATTTAAGGTGTTTCTGATACGTGTGCCGCAACGATACGTGATACATAACGCATCTTAACACTTATCGCGTTCAAGAACACCTTAGATTAGCACTTCAGAGACTGATACTGCCAGTGAAAATGGCCAAGGAGTTACCGAAGACAGCGGTTAGACCAGAAAGTGGATTCACTGGAAAATTGTCATGACTTTTTGTTCCAAAAAAAAATATTTAATTCTGTACATAATATTTATACCGGGCAGTTTTAATTTGGTGGGTCATATTAGAGGTCCTGTATACAATTTTTGGGTCAACAGCAATTGTTATATGTATAGAGGGTCTCTAGGTAAGTCTTGAGATAGTCAGAGAATTATTCCCAATGCAATGAGGAGAATTTTAGGGGATTTCTTGCTTCCGATTTATATATTTTTGTTTAATGCTTATTTTCCTTTTTATTATTTATCTTAAGAGTATATAGTGCACTCGAATGTCTTATCGTTGCAAAGGCTTTTGGTTTGACTGTTTTGGGTAGTTTTTGTTGAATTTCTAGACATTTTCAGCCCAGACTTAAAAATCCAACTCCAAGCGCAAAAAATTTGTTTTTCCTGTCCGGCAAACCAAAATTTCACAAAAAAATATTGGTTTTGGTAGTTGAAAACGTCAAACCGTTTACACTTGCTAGCTAAAAATTTGGATGGAGATTCAGAGGAGTAAATATTATTTTTATTGTTTGTACATATCTGAAATCTTATATTGATCATATTATTGGGAAATCAATTTAATCATATCATTGCATTTGTTTTCCATGGCAACGTGGAGAGTTTATTTATTTTTGTCCACAGTAGGATACCAGAGCTTTTTTTGCACCGGGTTAAAAATTTGGGGATAGTTTACTTATTTTGATTTCGCATTCCGCGCCGCTAAAGCACATAAGTTTTTTTTACTTTCGCTTCCGTGTAACTCATGATGCGTTGCTGTAGCCCGAACTTGCCTTGCTATCATCATTACCGCCGCTGTACGGTACCACCGCGCAAATAAACCTTTAGGTCCATGTTACTGCGTGTTTATTTTTCAGACAAAAAAAATAAGTTTTTCTAGTTGTACCTCGGTTTTTGCTAATGTAGTACATTATTTGCCTCTTGGTGTACTTAAAGACTCCGAAAATATGCAATGGATCAAGAAAAAATAAAAGAAAGCAAATTCTTAAGGTAAGACCTCGGGTTGACTATACATTTTTTGAATAAGTATTGTTGTCTTTATAAGGGTTTCTCCCTTGGTTTTTCCTTGAAAGATAATTAAACACTATACGGTTTTCTGCCATTTTTAATTTTTTATGAAAAATTTTTATGGGGGCACCTACTAAGGTCCCTGCGCTGCGCCCGATTTTTTTTTAAAGGGAAAAAAGGGTGCCTTAAGAGTGGTTGGAATGTGTTTTTTTCATTGTTTAGGGTTGGACTGTGTTGGATTGGTTTGTTTTGGTGAAAAAAAATTAAAAAAAAGAAACCAACCACAACCAAACCAACGGACGCAGGCGGATTTGGGGTCCTAGGGACCCTAGTAGGTGCCCCCATAAAGAATTTTTCATAAAAAATCAAAAATGGCAGAAAACCGTATACTGCATAATTACCCCTTGAAATAACTACAAGCGACTAGGCAACGTTTGTTAGTTACTCATTTTTAGTTTAAGGAAATTTCTTCCTTTTAGATTCTTTTGAGGTGTATTCAGAGTTCCATAACTATAGCAACCTCTATGCATTTTTTAAGAGTTGAAAATAAAATTAGGACCTGAATATTTTTGTAAGTTTAAGGTGTCCAAGGGCCGTGAGGTGAGGTGAGCGAAATTCCCCTCACATTTGTTCAAGAATAAGCATACTGGCCTAAAGAAACTGTCTAGGAGGGAGGGTTCCTGAAAATACTAATAAGAAGGCTGCTCCACCTGGCAAAAAAACACCTATGTGAACAGTAGAAAAGAATATTCAATGAGGAATACAATAAGCCTTGCAATAAGTAAACTAGCTGCATTGTCAGGGATTTCCTAAATCATGCCTTATTGTAGGAAAGAAATCTATCAAGATGGAATGACACTGCTGGTCTTGTCTTCAAGGTATATTTATAAAATTCAAAATTAAAATTCTTATTGTAACAATTTTAATCAGTCAAAATGGAACTGAAAAACCGAGAAAAGTTGAGAAATTTATTCTTTGAAAAGGTCAGGAAATTTGACAAAAAAATATACAAAAACAAGGAAAATCTGGAAGCCTATCTGAAAAAAATTGATTTAAAAACCAATTAGAATCATGAAATTTGTCAAAATAAAATTTTGCAGCTGTTTTCTTTTATACAAAATTCTTGAAAAAATTATGATAAGTTTTTTACAAATGGTTAGGAAAAACTGAGAGACATCAGAGAATCCAATTAAAGGTTTTCTGTACAAACTCTGTTATTGATCTCATGTACTGATGCCTTTCTCATTTAAATCCCTTACCCAAAATTAATACTTCTTGTGCAAACTCAAAAATAAATAATTCAAATAAAATCCAAAAACTTAATATTTAATATGCTTGCACACAAAGAAATACTACCTATTTATTTTTGTTGGCATATATCTTTTATGTAAACTTGTGTTTTCTGTTAGTGAATCATTTATTGTGTAAAAATTTGAAACGTGTAGCTTCTGAAAGAGCTACAGGTCCAAAAATCTCTATAATTTCCTAATAAAAGATCCTTTAACTAAAACTCTAATTACCAATGCCCAATGTAGTTAACAATGCATAAGATAAGGCTGCGGCAAAGATAGGGTTGCAGAAATACTTTCCCTTTTCTGGAGTTCTGTTTTGGTTGTAAGTGAACAATTATTAAAGCACTCCTTACTAGTACTAAAAAAAGCGTTGTAGCTAAATTAGACAATTGTTTACCTCTAATTTTTTTTATTTTCAGATTTTGGAATTTAGGCAAGAAAACTACCAGAATGAACAATACAATTTTTATACATTAAATTATAATTAACAACTATATGGGTAGAATACTATAGCATTTTTGTGTCGTAGAAATATTTTTAGCAATTTTAATTAAGTATATATAATAAAATTTTAAAAAATATGCTAAAAAATTACCTTTTTACATATACACCTCATTATAAATTCTCTGGACCCATTTCAATATGGTGGCTGATAATTAAACACAGAAGCTAAATGGAACTGTCATTGTCAGTGTCAAAAAACTGGTCTGCAGCAATTTGGAATGGAGTGTAATAAATATTTCAATGTAAAACATAATTAAATGTATTTGGTGTTTAGAATGTGACACCCTCCTATTCACATATTGCCCATGCTCACATGTGGACATTTCTGTTTTACGTCTCAGGACTACGTGCCTACCGATGGTCACAAAACAGCGGAGGATTTGTGTTCACCGGTGGGCATCTGGTCCTTGGACGTAAAACTAAATGCACACATGGCTCAACTTGTGGAGGTGATTATGGCCACAACATTATAAACACCTATAGATATGCAATTAAATAAATTAATTTAAAAACTTATCTCAAAAATACTTATTAATAATCATTTAAATTAAATCTAACTTAAAAAAGAAAAGAATAACATGTTATTTTTTCCTTCTTTGGAACCGCAAACTAGTAGCTGTAGTTTCAAATATCAGGCTTCACGTGATTAGCTTCTGAAATTAAAAAAAAAAAACAAAAGTATAAGTGTATGAACTGAAAAAATATTTTCTTTAGAGAAAACAACAAAATTGAAGAAAGAGCTTGATAACAGATATTTTTTTACTGATTTTGGGGAACTTGAATCCAGATATTCAAGGTGGTGCCCATTTTTTTAAAATAACTAATAAAAAAATAAAACAAAATATAGGCATCTGATACATCAATTCAGGGGTTTTTGGGTTCCCGTAATCCATTTATGTGATTTAAAAATTCTTAGAAGTATCTAAGGGTTCTAGTAGCAGTTTTGAAAGTAAACATTTTGCATGCATGGTTGACTAATTTCAGTTTTTTTAGTTGATTTTAATTGGTATTTTATGAATCCGATTAATGCCACTCTGATACCCTTGTAAAACTTAAAATATTTAAGATGGGAAACAAACATTTTAGAAGAAAGCAGATCAAATACAGACAGATGATATATCAAATTGAGGGTTTTGGGATCCACTGATATCATTCTTTGAATAAAAAAAAATTCTGGAGATAATAGAAGGATCTTAGGACATAATTTTGGGATCCAGCCCAAACTTATATTACTTCTTAACATATATACAACTTTAGAAGACTTAAAAATATCCAAATCGATATATTTTCCTAAAACTACCTCTAAATCCTCATCTGAATCCCAATTGTAATAACTGGAACACCAAAATTAATTTTGGAAGATCCAAAAAACTCCTAAATCAATATATCACATATCTTTTACACCAATAATTTTTTATGTTACCCTTTCAGGCTCCTTACATTACCCCTAAAAACTGTTTAACCCCCAAAATGAATTTAGTTAACCCCAGAATCTCCAAAGTGATGTCTTTTTATCAATAGTATGTTGTTTTTACCACTTTACCACTAAAACTCACCCTTAAGCCCCTTAAATTACCCTAAAAATTTTTTTACACCAAAAATGAATTCAGCTGATCCAAACATTACTTAATTGAGTTTTTTTGTCATTTACGATTCTTTTTGCCCCTAGGAACCTTAATTATATTATTCCCAAAAAAAGTTTATTCTAAAAAATGGAATCAGTTTTTCTAAAAACCCTGAGGTTAATGTATTATACGTGTGTACTCGATCTAGTTTCTCATCAAAATTTTGTGCTTTTAAGTCGCCGTCATCGCCATCTGGAATATTTGGGGTGTCAAAAAAAGTATATATTCCGACAAAAATGGATTTATGTATAGTCCATTTTTGATGTGTTTATTTAAAAAAATGTTTACTGTTAAATCTGTTCTTAGAACCCTTATGGTGCCTATACTATATTTTATTTTTTGGAGTTCTCCCAAAGAGCCAGAGTTTCATCACTTGGATTTGTAAAATAGACCCTTTATTTACCAAAATCCGTCAAAAAATCTTTATTATCAAGCGCTCCTTTCAAACATGGAAAAAAGCCCATTGGCACTTTGACTTATGCTTGAAATAATTCAAATTCATGTTCAGCGAAAACATAAATAAGGTGTTTTTGAGTATTCGGTGAACACTTGAAAAACATTATACAATTTTAGTAGTCTAGAAATTACTTTTTAATATATTTTTTTCCATAGTCCATAAGGCTTTTTGGGGGTGACTTGAGGGATATGACTTTTTCCAGGAGAAATTATATAAAAAAGTTGCTTTACAAACATGCTAGATCCATCCAAGATATGTCAAGGAGCAACAAATAAACAATTTCTTGCACAAAAGTCACGAAAAAACGTTGTTTTAAAGTTACACTTTTCATAATAAAAAAGGGAATAAACAATTCATGATTTTTTTCTGATTGTTTTCTCAAACATACCATCCAAATAAGCCTACTTTTATTCTTTAAATTTTGGTGGAAAAACTGATCCCCTGAAAAGGTTCAAACCTTTTCTTCATTCCATACCAAATTTAAAAGCAAATATCTTAAACACCAGTCATCCTAGCTTTTTAAAATTTTGACATAATTAATAGGAAAGACGTTTAAAAGACCTTTCCCTTTTTAAATTACAGAGATAAAAATTACCCTATGAAATTTCCAACAGAGCCAAAAAGTATCTGTGAGGGTCCCCCTTCAAAATTGTTCTCTGTTTTGTTCTTTGTGTATAGTTTTTCTGTTTTGTTTTGAAAATTTGAAATAAACAATAAGAGTTAAATTAATTTTTGATATCGGATCTAGACTATAATAAATTTTGTTTATTTAAGAAAGTTTTACCAAATATAAGTGAAATCAGAAGCAAAAACTAACTTTGAGTTTATAGATTATTATTCTTTGTTTGGTGGTTTTGCTATACATTTTAGTTGGCAAAATATTCACTGCTCTGTATGTTTGAGTACAAATTGTAGACTTTTTACTTTATAGATTATTATTCTTCTCTGGGTGATGGCACTTTAGAATCTTCTTCTTTTTCATTTTAGGTAGTTGCCTAAATATCTACTGCTCCATATGTTTTGTTATTATATATAGCTCCTAGAAGAATAATAAAAATAACAAGAAATATTCTATCTCTAAATTTTGTTTCTATATTTTGCACTTTAGGCGAGGACAACCAATATTTCTTAAAAATTTTCTCTTGAGTGGCACATGTTTATAAACTGTTTAAAATATTTTTTGCATAATAATTTTTTAGTCACAGAAGCAGAGGTTTGATTTTGTTATTTAAGTTATAGGTTAGAGACAAAATTATCAAGCCAAAGTAAATCAAGTTTTGTAATCTGCAGTTTTATTTTCCTGTGTTATATGAGTTTCAAAATCTTAGCAGGTTCACAGTGCATGATTCAACTTTCATAGAAGTGTTCACTAACCACCAGTTATGACATAAACACATAGTATTTGATCCTGTGTATTTAATTTATTTGAAAGATGAATGAGCAACTATTTATATTTTAAAGAATTTTTCCTAATTAATATTCTCCAATTTTCAAGTCACTAACCTATTTTATTCAAAAAACAAGAGAGACTAATGGCCGGTTTCTCAAAAGCGAGTTTCTGTTAACTCAAGCAACATAACCTAGTAAAAATCTTTAAAAATCAGGTTAAAATTAACTCCAGGATAGCCAGGGCTTCAACGTGAGGATAAGTTACCTTACCTCAGGGTTAACCTAAACAAATATTGGCTTAAAAACAGCAAGAAAACTGGGATTTATAGCTCGCGAGTTACTTTAAGTTTCTGATAATCCGCTATTGAGAAACTGGCCCTAAGAATAACTTTTTATTAATAAAATTTTCCAACGTATTATTTTATGCTGCTCACTTAATATATTAAAGCTAAACGGTATTAGTATATTAAACAGTTTTCTTTAGATACCTATTTAGCACTTACCTGAGCTCCTAGGAAGTTCAAATTTACCAGTGATGAAACTTTTTTTATTTTTTTTAACTAAAGCGGGAACTAAACCACCCAAATCCTGAACTCAAACCAACCCAGCACTTTTTGGCAATTCCAGCACTCATAAATTAGGGACCCTAGTTAGTACCTACATACAAGATTTTTTTCATAAAAAAAAACCGAGTAAAATACTAAAATAAAAAAAACCATTTACTGCAGAATTACTTACTAAAAAACACTATCCAACTACATATTAAAGTAACTGGGTGTAGTGTTTAAGGTTGCATTACAAGTGCATTTATAATTGAATTTGAAACACTCCTGCTAGCTGTTACCACTGATTTAAGGACAACAGGTTAACTTAAAAAGCATGCAGATTTAAAAATCGGCTGCTGACGCTAAACGAAATAATCATGTTCTTTTTTAAACAGGAGCATCAACGACTTGCAAGAGTCTTTTCAACCTCTAAATGGAGCTTTACTGACCTGTTTTGTTAATACTCAAGTATCCGTGTGTTTTTGAAACTGCTGTTGGGATCTAAAATATATCCTTAGGCCTCTAAGATTTCACTAGTAAACTTGCACATAACTTATGCCGCAATAATTTAAATTTTAAAAAAATTGAATCAAAATAAAAACAAAATTATGTGTTTCTAGGCGAATTCCTAATAATTCCAGCGAGCCAGTAAAGTTCTCTTGGTTCTTTGATAAACTCAGGGTAATGCTCGCGCAGCGCTAGGTCATTTTCGGCGGGCGACCGCACACGCGGAGTGGTTTCATATTCGTTTTTGAAAAAATATTTTTGAAAGATAAACATAACCTCGAATGGTTTTCTGTCAGAAAACGTAAAAATTCCCTTCTGCCTACTGTGGGCCTTGTTGACAAAACACCTGCAGTTGCCATGGTATCGGGGCCTTTAGGATAGTTGGGGGCTTTAAGTTATAGGGCGCTTTGCTTATTTTGATTTCCCAATTGTTTGTATTCATCTATAATTTTATATTATTAGTTATTGTTTGTACCTACATCTGTAATTTTATTTTACATTGTAAACAAGATAAGTAATAATAATATATTTACCAATATAATATTATACTATTCTTGCATTGTAAGTACCTTATCTATATAGCCTGTGCTAGCGCTAGCATAAAGGTTATTTATTAGGGAGTTTAAGCTGGTCAGGATACGTAAACGTAGACGTCAAATTTATTGGATCGGACATCTTTGTCTTTTATATTCAGCGCCAGTATTCCTTTCATTCTTCTTCGATTTTCCTTAGGTAACACTCGTTGTGTTAGTGGTTAAGAATATGGAGACGTTATACTACGTAAGCTAACGTCGGCTCCTAATGTAAAAGACGTCGTAATAACCTTGATAAAAATACTCCGTTGCACCATAAAAGCGGGATTCTAATATCCTCATTTAAGTGAAACTACTTGTCTTTTTATAGACGAGAAAAAGAGAGAATTAAATGCCAAATTTCACGTCTAGACGTATGTATCATGAACAATGTATCAAAATTATGGTATATCGTTGATTTTTTCGGTTCAGGCGCTTACGTCATCAATCAAAATGTTCTACATATCTCAAAATAAAAGTAGAAAAAACCCACAGACCTCTAATGGTATTTAACACTTATGCTGCTGGACACATGTTAACTAGAAAACCGGCATGTGAGTATAATTTTATAAAAGTGAAGCTGAAGATATAAAATGTAATTTGTTATGAAAAGACGTCTACCTAAAAAAAATTAATAACTTGTTATATACGACGACAGGTAAAATGGGTAATGCTATAATATTACTTTTGTATGTTACTATCTGTTAATTTTTATACCATTACTTTATATTTCGTTTTTTATTTCACTAGTAAACTTGCACATAACTTATGCCGCAATAATTTAAATTTAAAAAAAATTGAATCAAAATAAAAACAAAATTATGTGTTTCTAGGCGAATTCCTAATAATTCCAGCGAGCCAGTAAAGTTCTCTTGGTTCTTTGATAAACTCAGGGTAATGCTCGCGCAGCGCTAGGTCATTTTCGTAACCTTAATGCTTTCTTAGTAAGATATATATTAAAAAACAAAAGATCAAAAGATCTTGGGTGTAACTAACGAAAATTCAAACTTGATTGAGCATCCCACAAGGAACACACAAAAGATTAAAACGAAAAGAGAAACGATTAAACGATGTTTCACCCTGGGTAACCAGCGGGGTCTCATCAGTAGTTTCACTGATCACCCTCCAATATACATCATTAAACACCATCATACACTTTGATTTCCAACCTTAAACCACTCACAAATAGGCATTGTTCCGCACTGGCACTTATCCAAGTTACCTGATACGAATTCGTTCTGGCGTGTTAATATTTCCAGTGGGATAATGCTCCTAAGGCAATGAAAACAAAAAAGAAGTTAAAAAACCTCCAAATCAGTTACTTCAACCGAATCGTTTCTCTTTTCGCTTTGATCTTTTGTGTGTTCCTTGTGGGATGCTCATCCAAGTTTGAATGCTCGTTATTTCCACCCAAGATCTTTTGATCTTTTGTTTTTTAGTTTCTTTTCGGTTGAAGTAACTGATTTGGAGGTTTTTTAACTTCTTTTAAGATATATCTTGTCATGTACAATTTTTTCTTGGACAATAAAGTATATTTTCACTCACATTCATTCACATTCCCAAGTTACCTGAAACTTTGAGATTTTTTTTATTGTTGTTTGAAGAAATTAGAAATAAAAAATGTTTTGTAAAATGTACTTCAATTTCCCAACAACAAGAACTGGAAAGAAGCATTGGGGGAGCCCCCCCCCCCTTCCCCAAGAGATCGCAGGTGCAAACAAAATATTCAAGACCAGAATCGAACTTTTCGTTAAGCATTCTGCTTAACATGCAAGTCCTATTTATTATTACAACAATAATAGATATTTAAAAAGCGCCTCTGTCAACCTGAAGTCTCTATTTTACTGTAGACCTTTTTTTGCTGCCGGGATTATTTTCTTCATAATAGGTATTATAGAAGCCAAAGTGATAATGAGGATTGTTTTGTGACGTCGATATATCTGTCTACAAAGTTTAATTTTACAAAAAAATATACAGGGTGCAAACAAAAATTGCCAACGCTTTTTTAGTGTTTAGCTTTTTTAGTGTATAGCTAAAGTTTCGATGTTTTTAATGAAAGTGAGTTTTGACCACTTTCAACCAAGCCCACCTACCTATTTGGGTAGTAGTGTAGTGTAGAAGATACAAATCAAAAATGATATTCAATTACTTAGTGACCAAGTGATCACAATGACCATAGTAACTTTAGTTTGACACGTGTTTATCAGTAACTACACCACACAAGTGGAAAGACTGGCATATCAATATTCCATATTGACAATTTATTTGACTACCGGTTACATAATTTCTTTAAACCAGCATTAGCATGGCGAAAGTTTTATTTTGAATTCAAAGTACACATTTTTACTTTTTTAAATTTCAATATTAGCACTTTTAATATGTTTAAAAAAAATGTTAAAATGTTGTTAAGTACAAGGTTATAATAAATTGGTCCCTGCACCATTAAAAAAATTTAATATATCAGGTAGTCAAAAAAATTGGTGATGTGGTTAATTCTTTCATAAAACTTGATTGTATTAAAAATTAAGAAAATTAAATTTCTGAAAGGTTTAAACCCTAACATTTAACACCATTTCTTTTTTTCTATTTCATATTAGCGGTACCCAAGATGTTCAGTAAATATGAAAGCAATTGATGACCAGTAAAATGTAACTTAAAGTAAATTTACTTTTAAATTTCAATAAAATTATATATAAATATTTGGAAATAAGTAAAATAAACTAAATAAATATTGTGTTTTTGAGTTTTTTTTTACTAATTCCAGAACAAAATAATTTTGTTTGATGTTTAAGTGGTAAAAACCAAATTAAAATAGAAAAAAAACAATCTTAAGGTTTACTTAAAATTTAAATAAAAACCTAACTTTGATTGTATCAGATACCTAGAATAGCTACTACTAGTTTTGTCCTTGAAAAATATCAGGTTAACGTGTAGCTTGAAATTAAGCTATTCCCTTTTCCATGCGTTTAGGAGAAAAATTTGGGAGGCCTTTTAGATCATAGTTCTTTACTCGTTATATTTTGTTGTTGTTGCCAAAAATAAACGACACAATATTTGACGAAAACGGCCTAATAGACTCCAAAATTCTGCCAGTTTGATCTCTATGAACAAAATATGGCAACACCGGAAATGGCCAAAAATCGTCATGATACCGTTCAAAAATCGCACCGGCTTCTCTTGGGCTCAAAATATTACGCAAATTTCATTTATAAAAATTCTAGTAAATCATAAGTTTACGTATATAATCATCTCTAGCATCATTTACCTTTTTTTCTCATTTTTGTAACAACTATCTTAATTCGAGAACAATCGACAATTTGGAGACTGCAGGAATAAACCCCAAATAGATGATATTTGATATCACAAGCTGTATAAAATATGGCGAGTGGAAATGTTTTCATTTGAAAATCTTTATTAGAGTTGCACTAAAATCATTTGTGCTCGATGAAAACCAAGTACAAAGAATTAAAATTAGGCTATATGTATCTCAGGTAATTTATTATTACTGAGAAATACCTTAATATCTTTTGTCCCCCTTTACAATTATGAGCAGAAAATTCGACGTTTTGCCTAAGAATCGGCCCCCTTGGTCGAGATTCTTTAGAAACGACCAAAAATCTCACCCGTCAGAATTCTGGAAAGCGCCGATTTTTACTTACTGCCTTATTTAAAATAAAAACCCTGCCTCCTTAATATTTATCCTAAATATTTTAAAGATATTCTGCAGAATAAGTTTTACGGTGGAGCTAATTTGCTACTATGTGTACCAATAGACGTTAAAAATGTCGAAAATTCTCACCATGTAAAAGGAAAGACAGAATTTGTGTGACTTTTCTGAGCAGTGACAGCGACATATTCCATAACTATCTATTGTTTTGTACGTTAAAAGTTTTAAAGGTTTGTTTACACGCAAAAATACGGTTAATAAATTTTTTTATTTACTGGAACAGCATTAAAAACTTAATTTTAAGAAATATTAAGGACTTATCGGTACATAAAGTCGACGTAGCCTGACTCGGCACTATTTGTGACAGTTTCACACGAAGGTTGAAAGGTTTCTGACATTTTTGTCACATAAACATGTCATCTAAACATGCTCATATTGTGCCATTCTTAAAGTTGACAAAGTAAAGTTAATACCGTCATTTATTAAAGGCAGGCCAAGCATTATGAAAGTCGACATTATTTTGAGTTCGCATTATTAATTGACTCTGATCACTTAGTCTCTTGGCTAGCATTTTTACGCCAATTTAAATTGCAAAAAAATGACGCCTTCAAAATATAAAAGTTGAAACAATCAACGACATGACTTTTTTACATATTTATTGTCGCTGTCTAAAACAATGTATCAAATAGAGATCCAAAGAAATGACGTCAGTACGCTCATCCAAAAATTGGAGTATACAGTATGATTGTCGTAGCTTTATGCCTCATTTACCCATTTGATCAGCATAAATTTGGTGCTTATTCTGTATATCTGTACTTTCTTTAAAATGAGTAAATGAGGCTTAGGTTTTAAACTTCCAAACGATACCTTACCTTAATCCTTGATTTTTTGTTTGTTTGTTGGTGATCAAATTTATAAACTGTGCAACAGTGGATGTCATGATTCATAAAGATCTATAAAATTTATTTTTTAAGTATTCCTTTCTTTATGAGTAAATATATGAAAACATCATTTACCCTTAGTAAGAGAGAAAGAGACAGAGATTGCAACCAAAGTTTATAATTAAGGTGTTTTGAAATGTTCCGACAATTTGCAAGTATTTTTGTTACAGACTTGGGCAGATATGAAAAAAAATGCAGTTACAAAAATCTGAATGTCAAAAAACTGGGGGAGGGAGCCCTTCAAAAACTGAATTTACAGATGATGACCTTATAATTATTGACGTGCTGGTCAATAAAAAAAAATACATGGAAACCTAGAAGTGCCGTAACCAAAAATTGACTTTTAATTTGACAAAGAAAAAAATGCCAAACAAGACGATCCAAATGATATTTAAATTCAAGAGGAGGTCAATGTTCTTCAAGTTGAAGACAATCAAGAACCTTTAATAGAAATACTTGTAAGTTGGTTACAGGCCATTATTCTTGAAATTTGACCTAGAGAGTAGTCCCCGAAATATGGGTGAAAGTATAAGTTCGCATGCGTTCTCACCCGTTTCAGAGATCTTGGTTGGTCCGGACCCGACGAGATTTGAGTACTCCCTTCTCACTTGTTCAAGAATACTGGCTCTTTTCAGTGAAGTTTGTATATTAAAAATTAGGTCCGTCATAGAAAATTCATATTATTATTTTTTTTTAATAAAGCAGAGATCGGCCACTGCGATGTTGCAGTTATATTTCTTAAATTTAGTTTTTCTTATTTATGTAACATCCCGTCATGGTTTTTTTTTAATTTTTGTAGATGGTTTTTGTCTTGTATAAGGTGAACATTGTTAGTTATGTATAAAAACTGATTTCTAAGCTTAATGTTTTTTATTTCGTGGACTAAAGCAGAATATTTTACACTAATTTCGTGGGTGAAATCAAGCCATTTGTTCCTCATTTTCGGCACACGGATCGAATGTGAAAGTGAACAAGATGAATACTGTAGACTGATTAAAAATTCATGAGGAATCTAATTACTGGTATCATCAGGTAAAGTATCGATGGAGTGGGGTAAAAGCTGACGTTTATCATCAATAGGACTCAACGTGATTTTTTTTAACACCTGGTGTTGGTACGATTTTATAAAACTTTGTGAGATATGTGTGGTTTTCCTTTCAAAAATTCATTTTAAATAACCGTCAAATTAAATTTTTCTAAGTGAAGCCTTTTTCACAACTTTTATCCTCATCCTAACATTGAAATTTTTCTCTTATTTCCCCTTCAGAAAAACTATTCTTTCTTGATTTTTTTTCTTAGTTTCATGGTTTTTAGGACAACCAAATCCCAAAGAAATTTAGTCTACGACATATCCGTTGGATAATACAAATTTCAAAATGTTGTACGGTTCTAGGACATCCCAAAACGGTCTAAAAGCGACAATGATTTTAATTTATTATACTTTTTGGTCACTATAATGAATACAATTGCTATCCAGTGTTTGTTCAACAGATGGTAAATCCAGAAAATCTCTTTTTATGGTTCTGTGACACAAAAATTATCCAATGGCTGTCCGTTAAATCAAAAAAATAGTTCCATTAGATATAAAAACATTACAAAAAGGCAAACCGTTTGTTTTCAGCTAGAAATGGAAATCTTTTAGTCTTGGTTTTTTGTCAGTACCATAATTTTCATTAAAATAAATTAAGTTTTTATTAAATAATGAATATTATGGGAAATAAATTGGTTAAAAAACATTCATAACACTTTAAAGACAAATATCGCTTGTTTCATGAAAGTTGAACTCTCTACAAATCTAAATGTGGCTGATGTTGCGTTCTTGGAGGTATTTGTATATATTTTCTTCTTTACCGAGTAAAAATAATTAAGGCTATATTTAACAGAAATATAGTTCCTAATAAATGAATGCCAATATACTCAATAAATTTGGAAACAAGAACTGACAATAGTTCAAAAACTGCTTAAACTTGACCTCTCAAGGTTATTCGTGAGGCGATTTTATAGATATACAGTTGTAGAAAGTTAAATGATGAAATATTTATTATATCTAGGTATACTTACATATACATTACTATTTATATAATACTGGGGTAAACAAAAACAAAACATAAACAGTTTGGTAGGTCACTATTTTAATGAAAAATATTAACCGCATTTGTTTTTGGAGAAAATGTAAAAAAATGCATTTTTCAAGTGGAATTTGTAACGGATCAAAAATTAATATGGCTATATTTAACAGAAACATAATTCCTAATAAATAATTGCCTATATAGTCAATAAATTTGGAAAAAAGAACTGATAATAGTTAAAGTTAAAACTGCTTAAACTTGACCCCTCAAGGTTATTTGTGACGCGATTTCATAGATATACAGTTATAGAAAGTTAACTGATGAAATATATATTATATCTATTATACAGACCGCTTCATGCTACTGCGAACATAGGCCGGAAGAAGTCCAATTTGCCAATGTACGTACATGCAGGGACACCAACACTCATGCTTGCAATCGCCGTTCGCGGCTTGTATTTAGTGCGCCTCTAACCATAGGCAAACTACTTGTAGTTTGTAGACCTTTTTCTCTTATGGAAAAGCCTAGGTATAATTATTTCGGGGTCTGGTAATTTTTTTTTAATAGATGGCGATAGTAGTACAAAAATTCTAAATTTGTCATATCTCTCCCTTAGCTGACGCCAGCGCGTAGAGGCGGATTTATTGATTTTTAGCCAACAACGACAATGGCGTTTGTTGAGGTTATTTTTGGTTTTTTGAAAAGAAAGGAATTACTACAAGCTACAGGCTTTTATAGTGTACGATGAGCAAAATAAAGTGTAGTATGAGGTGTAGTACAATCGTATATCAAATTTAAGCTATGTTTTATAAAATATTAGAGACGACACCATGATGGGGCAACCCAGAAAGAAAGGCAGGTAAGTTTTTTTTTTTAATTTTAGTAGATACCAAAACTGTTCACAAAAATATTATAGCCCTGGTCAAAAATTATTGAGAAGTTTTGTTTTACTCTGTAAAGAGGGACTAATCTTCTGTGTCTTTAGTGCTTCTGCCTATACATTAAAGCGTTGTATGTATGACAAGCTGATCATAAAGTGAGCATATTTTATCTTATAAAATTAAAAAAAAAGGAAATGTCTGAAGAGCCGGCAATTCGGCTGAATAGACGTGAGGCTAAAGAGCCGGCAATAATTATTTATTATGTGTTTTTCATATTTTGGTTTTTTTAATTTTTTAAACTAAATTAACCCAACCTAACCTAAACAGACTCAAACCAACTTATTCAAAGCCAAAACAACCCAAAAAAAAACACACTACAACCCCTACATCTTTTTTTGGCTTGTTTAATTCGGTTAAGGTTGGGTTAATTTAGTTTAAAGTGTGTTTTTTTGTGTTGTTTTGTCTATTAATAAGTTGGTTTAAGTCTGTTTAGGTTAGGTTGGGTTAATTTAATTAAAAAAAATTGAAAAAAAAGAAAATATGAAAAACACATAATAAATAATTATTGCTGGCTCTTTAGCCTCACGGTATTCAGCTGAATTGC